>APFE031447870.1:0-13756 GCA_000404065.3 Pinus taeda | reverse complement strand
GCCAGGGTTTTGCAGACATCATTGTGGATTCTTGTGGATTATTGTGCTGATGGTGTGTTTCCTACTTGTCATTGTAAGTGTGTTTATGTGTTCCATCTCTTATTCTATTGCTGCTAATTAAACAAGAAGTCATAAAGTTTGAATTCATGCATGCCATGCTCAGCTTTCAATTTTGTTTAATATTTATGTTTTCCACTGTCTAGAGAGGATTCAAAGTCATTGTTCGCGCTCTTTAGCCTCTCTTCTTTTCTCCTTGATCATCCATCTCAGCTAAAGGCATCAGCACAAACTCCTACCTTTCCCCAAAGACCCACCTGCAAAAAACTGAGCTCAATCCCCGCACCCGAAATTGAACTCCCTCCAATTGCCACAAAAAAACCCCAAAAACTTTAAACCAACCCTCGTTATCAGTTTACTAGCCTAATATCTATGTTACCTTGATTGGTCATCTCTTCTCATTGAAAATTTAATGAGATTGACCGGAGAGAGCCTTCTCATACCCCGTAGGGCTAGCTACGAGGTGAAATGGTTTGATGTAGCCTTGAGATTTGTCTATCTCAGCCTAGGTGAAATTTCAAGTCCTAACACAGTCATGAAGGTCATATTTCTTCTATCCTCAGGAATGATTTTGATCTGATGGCACCCAGAGAACCCATCAGTGAAACAGTATACTTCTTGGCTGCCTACATCATCGAAGACTTCATTAGTGAATGGGGTCTGGAAAGGATCACGCATGCAAGCATCATTCAGCTTTTGGAGATCCATGCATATCCTTATTTCTTCTTTCTATTTCTTTTCCTGAACCACTATTCGGCTTACCCAATCACATTCTTCCACTGGTTCAATAATTCCTGACGCGAGCATCTTATCTAACTCAGCGCAAACCCTTTCCTTATACTTAGGATTAAGGCAGCAAGGTCTTTGTTTACGGGTTTCGCATCTAGGTTCAGGGTGATTTTCATGACACCCAGCTCTCCTATTATCCCTTTTAAATGAGAAAAATTCATGGGGAACAAATCTTGATATTCACGGAGGAGCTTAGCGACCATGTCTACTGTCACATCATCCCAGTAGTCCCCAATCTTTGCAAATTTCGGTTCCGCCTCTGTGCCAATGTTGACCTACCTAGTTTTCAGTGGTGCGGTTATGTCTGGATCCTCTATTGGCATATCTTCAACCTCACGGTGACCTTTAGTTTCCGGAATATTAATCTTTCTGGGATCCTCATCTTCCTCTTCAGAAGTCACGTTATAGCATTCCAGTGCGTGACTTAGTTGGGTAGTCCAATTAGGTTGGACCAAGTCCAAAGGATCTTGCGGCATCCTAAAGATCATTGCTTTAACCTCCTATAGTGTCACGTCAATACAATCAAACCCATCCTCAAAGTTTAATGTCATTATAAATCCCTGACGCAAGATGTCCCATTCTTCAGTGCCATGGCGAAGCTCTATTTCCAAGTACCAATTCATTGGTATGACGTCCAGGGTATGACAAAACAGATACACACATTCAGGCTAAGGCCCTGCTCCATAAGCCTTAGTCCATTTGGCCAGGTGACCATGCGAATCATCCCTTCCATCATACTTATCTGTGATCCATACTTTTGGTTGCCCAAAATGTAGTCTCATCATCCTCCTATAGTCGCGCCAATCACCAAACTTATCCTTGTGCGTAACCCACCATATTGCGAGCGTAGCGCGCAGTACCCAGTCCAAGGCCTGGAACTAATGTTTCTCCTACACTTCTCTCTCAAACGCATCCAAAAAGCGATCAACATCAATTAGCCCATCATAGTGAGGCAAATCCCTAACTTCAGATGACATGCAACGCAATGACTTGGTCATCATATTACATGCAACATATATACTTCATGCAGCTAGCTTTGTGAGTGCTCTAATTCTTCTTCCGAATCTGATGTGCAGGAGTTTTCGCAGTCCATGCAATATGTCTATTTGTTCTCAGATTTACCCAATCCTGGTCTCATGCTGTTATCTTGTAAATCTGGTCCAGATCACCATCACTTTCATAATCTCAGACTAGTTTTATATAGCGCGGTCCCTCCACGGGATCCAGTGGCACCCCATGCAAAGCGACTTCTTTTCAAATATCATCTTTCGCTTCTTCAGGTTTATTACCCCATTCATGTTAGTGGCCCAATTGATTCCAAGGAGCGCAAGGTAGGGATTGTTATCATCCAAAATCTCTATTACTTCAAAAACCGCCAGTGCGCTTGCACCTTCAATGTCAACTATTACCCCTTGCAACCTCCCCATTGGGATAATTTTTTGTTGATTCGCCATTCTTAACTGGATCAAAGACCACTAAAATGCAGATCTCCCCATTCTTTCCCAAGTTTGTTCTAGCAAAACATTCGCATTGAACCCCAAATCTAGGATAACTTGGTCCATTTTGTATTCCCCTATCTATGTGGTGAGTCTCATCTCACACCCGGTCCTTGCCTTGTGCTTGCCAAGCTTCCTGACCACGTGTGGTTCACCAGTAATGCCATCCTTACCAGGGCACCGACTGATCAATTCCTACAGGCCCTTCACAACCTTACTATCGCAGAGCAATTTCATGTAAGTCTCCAAGAATGTGGTAATCATGGATGGGTTCATTTTTTCAACTAGTTTCTCCTGACTTCCTGAGGTAGAGGCCTCAGTGAAGCTTTTCTTTGCTTCCATAAATGTTTCTTTTGCGCGCTTCAAATCAAACCCAGTCTCTTTTCTTGGTGCTTTGCGGACCATTCGAATTTTGCAGGTTGCTTGCCTTTATCCTCCCCCATCATAGTTCCACTTCGCAGAATAATGTTTACCTTAGGGTCTTCCTCGCAAGGCTCAGCCCTCATCATCTGGAGGTTATGCGTTGGTTGCAAGGGCTGAGCCCCCTTTTTGCAAATCTTAGCAAATAATATTGGGCAATCCTTAGTCGCATGGTCAAATTAAGTACAATAGCAGAATGACAATCGCATCAGATTCGGACAGTCCCTCGCGTAGTGTCCTGGGCATCCACAATTGTAAAAAATTAGTTTTCCTCCACCTCTAGTAGGCCCTCCTCCACCCCAGCCTCGGCTGCACCCCTGATACTCACCTCACGTTCCCCCAACGCCTTGGTCTGGAGGCCACGTTTCTACCTGCACCCTATATGCAAGTGTCATGTCCATCATCAAATTGTAACTTTGGCAATTGCGCTCGTCATGACCTAATGATTCACAAAAGTTGCAAAAGAGATGTTGTGGTGTTGGTACGAATTTCTGCATCAAATGGAAATTGTCGGTTGCATGTTTTCCAGCCACCTGGCATATAGCACACCATAGCGCGAGCCCTGCACTTGGCCCTGCCGCAACCTCCAGTTGTAGAGGCATTGGTCCCCCTACTACAACATAGTTCACAAACACTATGCAGTGATCCTTGTCATGCCCCTAACCCTTACACTTTAGGCACCAAACTCCTTCGCACACCTCTTGCTGAGTTGTTTTTTCCTTCTTTAGACTTTGCATTTCGAGACAAAGTTTTTTCAACTATGCTTGAATTTGCTGAACCCCAAGATTAGCATCCTGCATTGGTGTCTCATGCAACCTCATCACGATTTCCAAATCTTTTGACTGGGTTCCAATATTCTATTGTGATAGCGCAACCCTTAGGTGGGGCAAGAGTGAGGCTACGAACCATTCACGGTGCTGCCCATCAGTTAGGTTCATGTTGACTTCACAGTTCGTACACTTCAACCTTTGGTCCAAATCCTAGGGCATCTCCCTAGGCTTCATCATGATCTCCTTGAACCCCATAATCGACTGTGCTTGAGATTTAGGTCTACTAAATTCTCTATTAAGAGTGTCCTAGATATCTGCCAACGCGAACGTTGGGTTGTCAATACTATACTTAATGTACCACGTTAGTGTGTGGTCCTAAAAAGCACTAACCAGCATAGCTTTCTTCATCTGGTCATCTGTGATCCCCTGCGCTTCCCATAAAACCTTCACGACAAACCAAAATTGGTCTGAATATTCATTCCCTATGCCCTTGAATACAGGAAGTTTTACGGAGTTCGCCATGTTGAACAGCGGTGGAGGCGGAGGTGATATGGTGGATGGGGTAAGAGGTGGGGGTGAGGATGGAGGTGGTGTGGATGGATGGGATGAGGATGGAGGTGGTGTAGGTATTCGCGGAAACCCTTGTCTTATCAGCTAAACAATGCTCAGTGGAGAAGACTGTGGTGCTCCTTCGTCGTCACTCAAAGGAAGCCCGATGAATGGGATATACTCATGACCTTTTCTTCCTCCGTCCCTGAAAGACTTCCCGCTTCATGTAGCTCCAAAAATCAAGGTAATCACATGACCTTATTTTCACACAAGAGAATCTTAATAAAAGTATTTAATGACTTCAAATACTTACCCCGCAACCCCTTAAAGGAGCGGCGCTCCGCTTCACTATAACTGACAGAAGTGTCGATCGCGAATTATGTCATAAATCCTCCTATGATGTGGTCGAGCTAATGGTCGACAGCACGTGCGATCTTATCTTCAGAGACTTCCACTCTCCGCACTCGGCTTCCTCTCTCCACACTAACTCTGGTGTCCAAACAATCGGATTGTCAAGCCTCCACCTCCTTGGTCATCTGCCAACTTTGCGATCCACTCGTATAACTCAACCGAGAAGGAATAGAAGAAGATTTTGTGTATTTTTGTGTACAGGTATCTTTCCAACCACTATTCTTTCGTCAATCACAAATTCTTGTTTTCTTGTGCCGTGAATTTGTGGATTTTTCTATCCAACCAGTTTTCGATCTCTTTCTTAGTTGGATTCCAATGATACGACATCACACATCTCGTTATGAAGACCCTGGTCCCGACAACGGAACAATCTATTGGCTTGATGGGCCCTGACCCAGGTTCAACGTTGAGCAGCCAAGAAAATCCCTAAACTACTAGCCCTTTTGGCATCAATCCACGGAGCGCAGACTGAAGTCTCACCCGAAGCAGTATGGGGGGATGCAAGAACCAAGTTTCTGCACCCTAAGATAGTCGTGTTATTGATTTTATACCCTTACTTCTATCTTCGCACAGATCGATAAGCCCTTAGGGTTTATTGATGTACTTCCTTTTTCGTCTTTCAAAACCTCTGCGAAGGTACC
Organism: Pinus taeda; assembly: GCA_000404065.3. Classification (NCBI taxonomy): domain Eukaryota; kingdom Viridiplantae; phylum Streptophyta; class Pinopsida; order Pinales; family Pinaceae; genus Pinus; species Pinus taeda. Next base: position 8,623 of record APFE031447870.1, on the reverse strand, counting down.
CGATTGCCCTTCGCGCAACCTTAGACGATGATTTAGGAATTTACGCACCTCTGTAACTATGTTGCTCTCTCGTTTCCTTAATTATCTTAGTAGTTAGCCAACATTATCATGCAATTAAGATCATCCTCACATAAACATATATTAGTACTTGCGTTCAAATAATAGATAGAAACAAATACATTCATGCATCAATTTAACATTATAATGTAAACACAGAACTTAACATATCATAATCGTATGAAATAATAAGAGACAGAAAACGCATGGATTCTAGAATACTTCTCTTTATTTATGATTCAAGTTCCCAGCACAAACTCTATCCGCCCTATGCACACAACTACAGGGGTTCGGACACTCACCTGCAGACTTCCACCCTAGGCCTATGCACACTCAGTTGCAGAGCCTCTTCCTATGCTAAGAATCTCGCTCTTAGCTCACCCAAACTTACCAACTCATGACTTCTAACTTACTTACCATATTTTTTTCTTAGATATTCTAAGACTTCCCTTTTTATACAATCCCATGGTCTGTAGACCATGGGTAGATCTCCAAAACTGACACAACTTATCTAGACTAAGGGCGGAAAACCCTTCTAACTTTAGACATATTCGCACTCCGCGACCACAAAATGCAGAGACTTTACATTTCTTTACACAAAATTCAGGCCTTCTGCCCCAAAAATTGGGTGTTTAACCCCAAAATTGACCCCCATGGGACCCGTTCCCAACAGAATCCATCTAGGAAAGAAAAGAACTGCTTTTGTGCCAAAGTATCAAGGACATGATCAATAAATGGAAGAGGGAAGTGATCTTTCTGTGTTGCCTAGTTCAATTCCCGATAATCCACACAAATACGTCACTTCCCATTTTTTTTGGGAAAAACTACCAGCACAGAGACCCGCTTACTATCTGAAATTGGATAAATGAAATTCACATCCAGCAAATTTTGTAGCTCTTATTTTACAATATCTTTGAGGTGTGGATTCAATCTCTGTTGAGGTTGTCAGATAGGATGAACATCCTTTTCGATGTATATATGATGCGTACATAACTATGGGTCTATGCCCTTCATGTCTGGATAGTCCCAGGCAAAAGCCCCTTTATGTCTTTGCAAGACCTGAATGAGCTTTTGTTGTTTGTCACTGTCCAAGTTATCATTAATTTTTAAAACCTTGCCTGGTTCAGTTTCAATAGGCTTGCTATTATGAACAACAATGGTTTGGATATGTTGATCATCAGTATCTTTTAGAAGGTCTTCCGAGGCTTCATTGTCAAGGATTGCTTTCAACATTTGACATTTTACATTGTTCATATTAGCTGGTTGATTAATAAATTTATTGATTACATGATCTTCAGTCTGATTCTTGAATTCAAGTGCCTTTGCTACTATAAGAAGGTGAATAAATGCTTTCTTCCAGGTATGTGGGTGGTTGTTTATGTATTTTTACAATGGGTAGACTTGGTTTGGCAGGAGGATATAAAATAAGATTTTATATAGCATCCCCCTTAGCAATGATTATGCTTCCTTCTCGACAACCTATAAAAGCATCAGCTATTGCCAGCCAAGGTTGGCCCAAAATCATAGGGTACCCATCTAATCGACTCTTTGGGTTTATAACGAGAAGATCTACTAGATACTCTCATGAATCAATAGAAACCATAATATCCTACAAAGTTCCTTCTGGTCTCACCACCGAACAAACGACAATTTCTAGCAAGGTGGTGGTTGGTTCCAGAGCAGTAATACCAAGTGTATTAAAGGATTCTATTGTTAAGATGTTAATGTCTGCACCCAAATCGACTAGTGTGTTTGGAAAGGAGCAGTCGTAGATTTGAACTGTAACTATGGGATTCCCAAATTCTTCATAATTTATTAGAATTTCCCCTCCCAAAAGAAAATCAGACAAGGTCCCAACAACATGAATGGTGGGTGGAGCTTTTGCTTTCCTCACAGGTTTTTTTTTCACATAGCTCTTTAATTGTTTTAGCATAAATAGGAATGTCTTGGATGGCCTGAAGGAGAGGAATTTTAATACAAAGATTTTTCAGTTCCCCTACAAGATCAAAGTTTGGATAAACAACTGGTATAGGTATTGTTAATCTTTCAGGGAACGGGGGAGAAGTAACTATGAGTTTTTCAGGGTCTTATGCTCAACTGTATCTCCTCCTTGTTTTATTTTTGTGTCAGTCACAGTCGATGGTATATGTACAGGTGGGGTTTTTAACTTAATTGATGGCTGGTCTATCTCTTCCTAAAGAGTGATAATGCATCTAGATCTTAGTCTAAGTTCATTACATTCTGTCTGTTCAATCTCGTAGTTTGAGCTTTTGACAATTTGCACCAGTTGAACGAGTATGTTATTGGGATTTGGATTCGGTTGGGCTAGCAATTGAGGACGCATAAGGGGCTGAGGATTTTGCTGTAATGGATATGGGATTCATAATGTAGGTTGAGGTTGAGGACCCATCCCCATAGGCGTATTGGTTATCCCTAAAGGTCGCTACCAATTTAGAGACTAGTTCGGATTTTGTGAAGTAGAGGCAGGCCATTAGGATGGATATGGATTGCCTTGTCAAACATGAGTAAAAAGAGAATTCAGCCAGCCATTAATGGGAAAGGACTGATTTGGCCAAGGTGTCATAGGAAATGGTTGGGATTGCCAATTCGAGTAAGGTGATTGACCTTTCCATGCTACCCCGGAATTCTGATGCTGATTAAATGATGAAGAACGAAAGAACTGGGTTGTGTCTTGTGACATACCTGTGGGTTTGGACTACCACTGTTGATGTTGGTTCATTAAGTATACTAGTTCTATCTCTTATGTTTCTTTAAAAATTGCCTTCAGGCTTGAAAGTGATGGGAAATGCTCAGTGGCGTGGTCCTTGGTGCAGACAGCACATGTTTGGACCATGTCCAATGGACACTCCCTCTAGTTGTGCTTCTTCCGGCAACTTGGGCAAAAAACAGCCAAGTTCTGTTCTGCTAAGGCTTGTTTCTGTTTAGCCTGCAGGATGTCCAACTATGTTGTAAGGGCACCCAGGATTTCCATCTTGAAGTCTTCGAGGAGGTTACCGATTTCCATTCTTGTTACGCCTCCACTGTGCAGTTTTCTTCCTCTAGTCATAGGATCTCGGCTTCCTGACCCAGTGCATATACTACCTCGCGAACACCTGATACACAAGCAAACAATTTCATCATAATTCGCTTGAGAAATATCTCCTTTCCCCATCAAATTGACAGTTTCCATCCATTCTTCTTTCATTCCCTTAATTAAGATGGCTCTCAGGACTTCTTTTGGTAATGTGGTGTGAGGGGATATCTGCAAATTATAGTGAAATTGTTCAACATATTCTTCTAGAGTTTCATTACCCTTTGCATCCATCTTAAATATTTCATATTTTATTTCCCTAGTCTTGCAAAAGTCTTGGTACCTTGTGAGGAAAGAAGTTTTCATGTCATCCCAAGAGTTAATAGTACATCTGCCTAAACCCATGAACCACCTCAAAGCTGCTCCTTTTAGAGTAGAAGGGAATAGTTTTAATTTTGGAGGGTTGGTGGTATATTCATACCCTCTGCAAAGGACATCAAACTCGAATAAGAAGGTATACGGATCCTCTATGATCATCCCATTAAGGTTGGGATGCTTTGCAAGGGAATAACTTTCATCGGGGCATTGGCCACTTGGTCAACTATGGGGTATTTCAATGTCAAGGTCTAACCTTGAGGTACTTGGTTTTCCATTTGGTCGAAAATGTGCCAATATCCTTCAGGAATTTTAGAGGATGCTATTCGGGTAAGTGAAGGATTCCCAATCCGAGTTCGTTTTCCAGCACTGCCTAGATCTAGGATCACAGGAGATCATCCTTCAGATAATTGTGGTCCTGCCTTAGCAGTTCCACTGGTTTCTCCCTCTCCTTCTCTGAAGTTGCACGATTTTCCCTCTTGTAGAGGATCAGAATGTAAATTTGTTGTAACCTGAAAGCTCTATTTTGATCCTCCAATTTGGCTATAAATCTCAGCGTAAGATGCAAATGGTGAGTCTGTTGCTTGAGAGATTACAGTAGGTATTTTCCCAGATACATTATGGAATCCTATTGATGCCTGAGACTTTGTTTTTCTTACAATTTCGTCTATAAAAGTTGATCTTCCCAAGTTTCACCGATCCCTTGGGTTTTGTGGATTTAGGTGGGGGGTTCTGATCTTTTTCTGTCTTTTTATTCCTAGTCATTCATAAAAAAACCTATTCCTACTTAACCTCTATACAATTGTTGAAAAGTGGGCTGAAGAGCAAGAACTTTACTTGTTGGTTACACAAGTTCTTACCTCCCATTTTTAAAACCCAATTCTTTTATAGCAAAATAAAAAGAAATCACTTTGAAACACTCTCCCCGGCAACGGCACCAAAATATTGGTTCACTAAGATGTCTTATGAAAAGCAATCTTAATACCTACATTAATCATCAACGCAGGGTAAGTTTGTTTATTTCAAGAGTGTCAGCATTGTATATGCAGTGATTTCAGAATTCCATCCATAATGAAATGTTTGGAACTGTTGCAATCATTAATATCTATTTCTCTAACTTCAATCCAAATAATTCTAAAAGAAACCTTTAGAACATTCTCAAATCTACCTAATCTATTCTACAAGAAACGGAATTGGAATGCAAGTAGAAAGAATCACTCTAAGCAATATAATTGGTATTGACACTAATTCATTTGATATGAAGAAAAACTACAACAATTGAATCAACAAGTAACTAGGTAAACATCTAATGGAAAGAAATCAACTATAACCTTGAGATCTATGATAATGAACAACAATCAAATGTCTAAATCAACATAATTAATTCGATAAATATTATCACGCAAATGTAATACACAGCTAAATCTAGAGTCTCGTCTGAATAGTAACACAAGCCAAAATCATCAATCGGAATATTGCTAACTTTACAAACTAACAGTAATGAACAATTATAAAAATAAACAAAAATGATTATAACACAATTGAAGCAGTAGATCTCCTATTGACTGGCCCCAAGTCTCCAGAAATCCCTGTTGAGAGATATTTAGAATACGATTATGGATGAAACACAGTCTTCTTCATTAAAATTAATAACAAATTTGCACCATCACAGTAATGAAAATATATGTGTTCAAAAAGAATAGTTACAATGTCAAAATTCCTAACTAGTTGTTCAATTCACTTCATGGCTTTATATAACTTTTGGAAAAATAAATGGATAGAAGCGAATCCTCGGGATTAGGGGATCCTGGGGATTTTGCAACCCTCAATCTGATTTCATCACAGAATAGCATTGGTCCTCCTGGTCTTCTATTGTCCCTCCTACTCAAGACGATGTCCTTTTTTTCCTAGTTGTTGTTGTTCTATCATTTGAACAACGGTCGTCCAATCCAGGTCCCTGCAGAAAAAGATAGTGAAAGTTGGTTTTTCATGCCAGATTTATCCAATTTGTTAATAATCAATTTTACCCAGCTTCTGTTATTGTTTCTTCTAGATTTATTCCTAAAACGAAGATAAACACATGAAGACAAATGCTTAATTAAGTTATTACGAGGAGAAAACATACATTTTCCTTGGCCCAACACCAACCTTGTGTTTAGAGGCTCCAACCCTTCTCTTGTATAGGCTTCGACCTGGTTTCTTGAGGGCTCCAACCCTATCTTTCAAGGCACCTACCTTGTTTTTTCGAGGCTCCAACCTTTAGGGCAACAACCCTTTGGGCTCCAACCCACTATTATATTTTGTCTAGATATGTTTTGATATTAATTCTCTACTCCCAAGATCTTCTTCGTTGAATTATGTCAATCTACAGTTTCACTATAGTCTCCATCCTACATCATCAATGACAACCTATCTTCATATGAAGGAGTCTTCACAATTATTCATATTGTCCAATGGAGTTTGCAAAGTTTACCTCATGATGATCTCAACAATGCATCATGATTTTCAATAAAGTCTCCAAGATCTGTTGATGTTTTTCAATAAGATATCTGTGCTAGGTCTTTGCAACATGTTGTTTTCTATGCTATGGCTTCACTTCGGGTCTGATCCTTCCAAGATGAATCAGGTCAAAAGATTTTCCTCCGCTTTGTCTTTAGCTTCCTTCTTCACTCGACCTTCAACTTCTGTTGCACCTTTTGTGTCTACAAGACCTTCAGCTTCCTCTGTTTCTTCAAGTTCACGAGTTGTGAAATTTCCTTGTTCTCTGTGATAGATGCCTAATTCACCTACATCACTGAGATTTTTCAAATTATATATATTATATATTATATTATATATATATATTATATTTATTTATATATTATATATATATATATATTATATATTTAGTATTTTGTTTCTTATATATATATGAGTTTTTCCGATAAACTAAATAACACACACACATATATATGAGTTTTGCCAATAAACTAAATAACACGTTCAAAGGTGTAGGGGCCGACTTGTGCATGAGGTGGTATATTAAACTATATTGGAGGGCCTTTTGTTAATATTCAATCCATTATAACTTAGCCTTTTTACATAAATCGCATTATAGGAGAGGTTATACCCATATTATAATAGAAGTATGGTGGTCCCCATATGCCACATCACTGCTAATCGCAATCGCAACTTTTCGTAGGTCTCTTACTACACAATATATCAAAGAGGCCCTTCTTAATATTCACAAGGCCCACATAGAGGTACCACATGCTTCGATATTAATCACAATCGCAGATTTTGGAGGTCTTTTACAAGTCGTGCCCATAACATAGTTGATGGTTGATTGCCCCATTACTGACAACGCTGATGCGATATAATATTAAAAAAGCATTAATAAATCCCTCGAGTCCATAGCTCCATCGCAATCGGTGATCTGTCGGGTTTATCGCAATCAGCAGTCTGAGGTGACAACCCTTTATGATTTGCGTAACTTATAATACTCGGACACAATACTACATAAAGGTGTATTTTAATGGGGTTGTCGGGTCTGCATATTATATCACAATCAGAGATTTCAACGTGACATGACTTTAAAAACTTGCAATATGGTGAAGCGATATTTCTTTAGGGCGCGTTGTAATAGGACCATCAAGTTCGCAACTTATATCGCAATCAGCGGGTTTTTAGCAGTGGCATATAATAAAAAAAGTTGATATTATATATTGTCAATACGGTTTCTCTTATAACTCTATTTATTCTCCTCCGCTGCAATGCTCCTCCGTTTTTTCTTCCTTTCGGTTCTTCTTGGGCATATATTACATATGATAATTCTGATATGGCTCCTTCGGTGTTTTCTTCTTTGCTCCTCTGATATCGTTGTTTCTCTTTGTTCTTCTGATAGCACTTACCCTTGGGAATATGCGATAACCTGCTTCCTTGATGGCTTCTGATGAACTCTTCCTCTTACTCTTTGGCTTCATGGATTCTCCTCTTTACTCTTTCTCTTCTCTTCTGATGGCTTCCAATATATTTCCTCCTCGGTTCCACTATTTCTATTATGCTTGTATTCAATCCTTGGATCCTCCATGAGAAGTATTATGATCAATGGGCATCAATGAACAACCACACATGTCACAAGAATTTTCCATCACAAACACGGCCATATTCACATCAATGACAACCTAGATTAACAAACAAAAGCTAAGATGGATGGTTTGAAGAATGACATCAATGGTATGGAAGAAAAACTGAAAGGCAACATTGAATATTTGAAGAAATACATGGAAGGTTTGAAGGGAGGTTTAGAAAAGTTGCTACAAGAAATGCTTCATAATGGAGAAAAGGTGGTAGAGGAAGCTCATGATGAGAACCAAATAAATGTTAATCATAATTTCTTATACTCTAACATTGGATTGAAGACCCACCATATTCCAAATATTGATATGAGGAATCTTGATGGCAAGGATCCTGTAACATGGATACTACAGATGGAGCAATATTTCAATCTCCATAATGTGAAAAACACACAAAAGGTATGCATTGCAACTTTATATTTGGAACCCAATCAATTTGTATGGTATCGATGGCTTTGCTCTCGAAAACAAATTGTCACTTGGTCAATTTTTACGAAGGAAATGATAGCACATTATGAGGATATAAAGAGCAACACCTTCTTTAGCCAACTGATAAATCTAAAAAAAAAGGGTTCAATGGTGGAGCACATTGAGGACTTCCAAAAATTGAATATAAGGATAAGTGATATTCCAAATGATTATAGGATTGATGTGTTTATAGGGACTTTAAAGGATAACATCCAACATGAGGTTCTCCTTTGGGAACCTAATTCATTGGAGAAGGAAGTTAGGTTGACAAGAAAAATTGAAAGAAAATTATGGCAACAAGGAAGCCTACAACTCACACCTATAAAGATGGAAGTGTTATTGCCTCTAGCCTTCCACAACCTACAAGGTTGACAGCACAACAATTGGAAGAAAAAATATCAAAAGGGATTTGTTACAGTTGTGAAAGCAAATACACCAAAGGTCATAAGTGTGCTCAGAAGAAATTATTTTACATAGATTATGAAGAGGAGGAATAAAAGGAACAAGAAACATAAAAAAAAAGGATATACACCAGGAACCAACCCTAGAGAAAGAAGAAATGAATCCGACCATATCT
>APFE031447869.1:0-35969 GCA_000404065.3 Pinus taeda | reverse complement strand
TAAAATTTTATAAATAATTTTTTTTTTTTTTTTTTTTTTTCATTATACCCCTGATCTTACCCAACACCGGATCAAGGCTTATGAAATCATGGTGACATGCTTTGTTATATAGCGTTGATATATTTAATACATAACTCCAGCGCTGATATATATATTATACATAACTACAAGCGCTGATATATTTAATACATAACTTACAATACAATGATACATAATGGTAATGTTAACATTCCACAACAATAATCAACCTTCCCGATTCATCGTAGAATTAACAAACATATGACACCTGTGTCACGGTACAGTCATCCACCTGCCGGTAGCTGAAGCATTTATGGTAACAGCGTGGCTACCACTTCCTCGGGATAGTCATTACAATGGACGGCCTTGATCGCTCTCAACGATCGGACGGTGGAGAGCTTTAGGGTTTTGGCGGCATTGCATTTAGGGTTGGTAAGCGAGGGTTTCGGTTCATTTGTCATTGTTTTGGTCGCCGAGAGTGGCTCCCAGCTCTATTCCGCCATAGCTCTTTCAGTCTGATCTCCGTCATTGTTAACTCCACAGTTCTCGAACTACTGCAGGCGACGAGCTCTCTGATGGTGTCTTGCTTCGGCGCATCCATGATTGGTATGTAACCCTCGCTGCGGTTTTACAGTAAACTTTCTTTCTCTGTGTTTCTATGAGTGGGTAATCCATTGCTATTCGCTGGCAGGTACCTGTGATTTGCGTGAGGACGGCAGCCACAATGATGGTGCAGGGGTTTGCCCCCACTTCGCTAACCAGGTAAGCGTACTAAGCTCACGGTCTCCTGTTTTTAGCTCTTGCTATGATTGCCACCTTATGCTATTCTTTTTCCTGCCAGGTCTATTGTTAAATCTGCTATTTGAAGGTGAATCACAGTTGTCTTCTTTGCACTTGGTTTACTCGGATTATGATGATTAGTTACAGCTTCTAGGGTTTAGGATGTTCTGAGTTTAAGACTCGAGCCGAGTTATTCTCGAGCAATTCTGTGTCTGTTTAATTATTCGGTCCTCAGTTAATTTGCATGTAATGATTCGGTCACTGTGATTACAGTTTGACACGCATTATGGCTTTTCGGGTTTTTTCCCGACTTGGTCGGTACCATACAGTAATGGAATTTCCCTGTTCTCATCATTTGATAATATATGTGTTTCCATGATTTAGGTAACCGGGTTTGCCTCTGTATTTTCTGAATGTCAAAGATAGTATTATATTGGTCGTTTATTTCACCCGTATGGGTTTTGTTATGATTATTACAGACTTGCTCCTATTTGGCCGTCGGCCTGCTCATGATTTCATGATATTATGGTTGGATTTGTACTTAAAATACTCATTTGATAATTCCTCTCTTACGGTTAGTTCATTATACCATGAACTCGATGTTTTACGCATTTCTACTGTATAATGATTTGGGTTTTTGAGGAAGAGGCCGGTTGACCGAGAAATGGTAATGCTATGTACATTCTGCCGTTTATTCATATGATGACTGTAATTGCATGATTCTGATCTCCCGCTATTTAATTTAATTTTCTTTTTTTTTTCGTAGCAAGTGAATCCTCTGAATAATTACTACAGTAAATAGATTTTCGGTAATGGGGTCTCGGCATCTTGCTGTAGCTTGCCGCTACCAGGTAGTATCCACCTGTGCATATTGCCCGGACCGCACTTATCTATTAATGATGTCATATGTTTACACTATGTCATGACTCTGTTCCTTACGTATTACTAAATGGTTTACCTGAACGGTTAGCGAGACTATCGCTGTCAGAAAATGCCCATTAATTGTTGATAATACCTATGCGAGTTGTATCAATTGACAATTCTTTGGTTTATATATTGCTACTGTTTGTGTCCCCACTTACAGTCTTCCGCCTGGTAATACGAGGGTTTCTGTTCAGGTTTACCCGACAGTTAACCGTTTCAATTATTTTGATACTCTGCCTCTAAATACAGAGATGGGTTATTTACCTTCTTGCTGTATACTAAATACTTTCAGATGCTGTATATTAAATACTTTCAGATACTGTATATTAAATACTTTCAGATAAACTTTGTTCTGCTGATTTCTACATCTTGCTACTGTTCTTTTCATGAACCACAGTCTGCATGATTGTTATCTAGTCCTGTCTTTTATATAGAATGCTGTACAGGATTAAATCTATCCAATCTTTAGTTATCTATCTTTCTTGTTTTGATTCATATTAGTATAAAGACAGGGTATAATGTACATGTTCTATATAGACTTTCCATATTGGTCTCTTTCTTCCTTTTTACATATCTGATCTATAGAGTGACCTAAATGACAGTAATACCTTTAATAAATTCAGGTTCTGCTTCACATTATAATCATGATTAAAATATTCATAAACAACTACTACTACTGTCATCAATATCTAATCTTCAGGTCTTATAAATCAGAATACTTACCTGTATCTCTGTTGCTTCTTTTCGCCCTTCTACCACCCGTGGATGGCTATTTGATGCTTGATATCCTCCCAGCCACGAGACCAGTCGTTTGTACTGCGTCTCTCCCCCAAGCGAACCCTTGCTAGCCACAGCCTCTGCAATGGGAGGCACAATCGTGCCTGTGCTATCTGGTCCTCACCAGACGTAGCACCATCTTTCTTTTGCTCAGTGCCTTCCTTTCCTTTATTTTCCTGTTTGTTCAAAAAACAACCCAGGTCTTTTCTCCTTTCCCCTTTTCTAAGGAGAAGAGAAACAGTTAGGGTTTTTCCCTAATGTACTGGCAACTGTTTTTCCTTTTTTCTCATGCATAAAGAGAGAAAATAACTTTTCACATGAAATTATCATGCACACATAATTATGCATTTCATATTATTTAATTTTAAACATATAATATTTCCATCACTTCAAGAAGATAGTAATTTCTGTTTTATCTTTAACCACAGGGTAAATAAGTAATTTATTTACGTAAAATATTTGGTCATTACACCTATACCTTTCTGCCCTTCTTCTTCTCTATCTTTTGCCAACCTTTAGAGTTGGGAGCGGGTGCAAGTATGGTTATCTCGTTTTCCATTGTGTTTATTGGATGTTCTTTGTCAAATTCAGATCCTTCAGATGCATGAGTTCCTTTGGTGCAGCTTACTTCCAACTGAAATTCTTGTTGCTATTTCATATTGTCTAGCCCCAAATAGGTATATGGAGTGTTTTCTTCTTGTGTATATTTCTGTCCCATTTATATGTCAGGTTGTCTATTAAAAATCAAAATCAATAATTTTTTTAGTAATTAATTTATAAAAATACCTAATAATTTTTTCCCTTATTTTAATTTTTTAAATAATTTTTAATTCTCAAAATTTCATTGGGTTACAATGTACTTATCTCCGGCAAGTATAAATATAAATTATATTAAATATTTATGTATTGTTCGTATTAAATGAACAAATATTGTATTAAAAAATATACTCTTTCAAAAAGGGGTTGGATTTGAACACGCTTTATTTAGAAGAGATTAAAAAGAGCACGCTTTAAAAAAAAAATTGGATTTGTATTAAGTAATAGGCCATTTCAAAAAGTAAGTATACTGGATGAAGTTTTATTCATATTATATTTTATTAATAGTTTTGGTTAATAATTCTAATTAAAGTTTATATTTATATTTATATATATATATATATATATATATATTTATATATATATATATAATTATATATATATATAATATATATAATGTGGTGGAGAGTTGCTTTTTAATTTAAATATAGAAAAGATGTTGTAATATTTGGTCCTTTACTATAGCGTGTTTTTATATTATAATTTTAGGTAAAAAAATATAAATATAAAAATAACGTATTGATTGATGGTTTATTGATTCATGGTATTTATGTGAAATATAACCTATTTAAAGGGGAAAAGACCACTCTAGATTCATCTTAACTTTAAGCACCAATAGGAATCAAATCTCTTTTCACTGGAAAAAGTTTTGTACCTCATAAGATTCAATCCCTCTCCGCACTTAGTAGGTCACTTGGCAGGTCTATTAAAACGGATCTACATTGTATTACATTGTATTTAAAATTTTCAATTTATAATTAAGAGCTTGTACTTTTAAATAAAGATTAGAATGACTTCCATGGTCACTATAGTAAAACATTACTTGATATCTTTGAATTGATAATTTTGAATTTTAAGTTAATTTACATTTTCTGAATCAATTTAGATTTTGTATTTATATTAGAATCAAGTAGAGAATCCAAAAGCATGGAGTAGAAACTCGTTGTTCCTTAGTTGAGCAAGCGCAACAGTCCAACCATCACATGTCTATTGAGAAGTCTTAGGTTATTACCAAGATTGATCACTTCCATCAGAGGAAGTTCAAGCGGAAAAGTCCAACCATCACATTTCTATTGAGAAGTCTTAGGTTATTACCAAGATTGATTACCTCCATCACAGGGAGAAGTTCACGGAAGCTATAAAAATTGAGAAACATGCTAGCAATTTGAATAGGGACTAGGGGTGGAAGATTAGTAGTGGATGGATTTCAACCATTTTTACCTAAACATTTAATCATTATTATTATTATTTATTTATTTTGTTCAGTTTCTCATATTAGCCAATTATCTTTTTTTATTCAATTTCTTATTAAATTGATTTTACTTCATATTAATCCCTTATTATTGTTTTCCTGTTTTTCATTGTTCCTCTTTTAGGTGTAGTCTAACTTATAGATGAAATGATCTTTTTCAGGTCATTTTTTCTCGTTAATTTTAATCAAAAGAATTTTTAAAACTTGAGTTTAAATTTTTTAATCTATATGATTCGAGTGCCTTGGGGTTTTTTCAGGTGTTGAATCCATTTATGCATTCAAAATGTATTTTAAATGATAAAAAATCTTGAAATTGTATTTCCTGATTTTGGTGAATAAATCTTGTGAAAGACTATTTAATCTATAACCCTCTTTTATCTTTTTTATTCTTTTTTCCTTTGTATTATAATTTATTTTTATCTGAAAGTTATCTTATTTCCTTTATTTTATTAACTATATCATTATTATTATTAATAATTCTTATTAATATTACTTTCCTTATTTTAACTTTCTTAATTTCTTTTATTTTTTTCTATTTATTTTTAATTTTAAATTGAATTGAAAATTTTTATTATTACTTATTTCATTCTATTTATTTATTTTGAATCTATTTTAATTAATTTAGTTAATTAATTAATTAATTTATATAATTATATATAATTATATATATATATAATTTGGTAAATTTCTTTTTATTCTCCCACTTCATTAATTATTTTTATTATATTTTTCTATTTTAATTTCATTTGATTATATTTAAATTGATTATCTAAAATTCATTGAATTATGATTTTATGATATTCTAAAATATTATTGAATTTCTTTATTATTCTCTGAAACATTTCCATATTATTTATTTCATCTTTTCACTCGTAATAAATCACAATTGAGAATTGGAAACTTTAACCCCTAAAATAGTGATGTGATTAATCAAATAAGTTATCATTCATCACTATGAATTAGACAAACGTGAGTTCTGAAATTTTAATTTCATTAAAAACTTTTAAAGAAAGTGAAATTCAAATGATTGGATTGTTATTAAAATTAAACATTTGAAAAGAACGTTCAGAATCTTTTGAAAAATAAGGATAGGACTGAGATGTGATTTATAGATATTCTGTGTTTATTATTAGCCTACAAAATTTGACACACACATCGTTCAGAAGAAATGCATTTGACTTGTCGCGCAAGGGCCAAGGACGATTTTTTTTTAAATAAATAAAAATAAGAATAATGGTAGGTTAAAATAAAAATAATGTATTAATTGATTATATTGATTTATCATATTTATATGAAATATAGTTTATTCAACTGGGAAGATTTTTTAAAGAGGTTATCACTATTTTAGATTTATTTTAATTTTGATTTATTAAGATAAAGATGTATTAATTTTTTTTTTCTATTCTATAAGAGATTTACTCTTAAGAGATTTGATCTCTCTCAATACTTGGTAAAGTTAGTGTTAAAATGATCTAGCTTAATATTTAAGAATTTTGATTTATACTTAGGAATTTTTATTTAAAAGAGACTACTAAATAAAGATTGGAATGAAGACTCTAAAATAAAACATTATTTGATATTTTGGAATTGATGATTTTGAATTTTACATTGATTGACATTTCGAAAATTTATATTTTGTAATTATATTAGAATTTATATTTGAGAGTTTTTATTTTATTAAGAACGCTAAAATAAACTCAAATGGAAATGATTTCATTGTTATTAAATTTAATTTTCTGATATATGTATTTTTAATTTCAATTTCTTTTCATATAACCATACAACCTGTCAGAACTCAATTGTCAAGCCAGTAGTGGGACTAGGGAAAACCATGCTACTATTTGTGAATGCAGGTTGACTTGTCACTATTATTCAAGGAAAACCACAACACCTTGAATTATCTACTGGTGTTCCGTAAGGTAGGGGGGCAAGCTTTCCATCTTGCTAGATGCACCTTGGTCTTTGGCCATTAGCCTATTTACTTATGTCTGAGGAAGACAAGTTCAATCTTTGGCCATTAGCCTATTTACTTATGTCTAAGGAAGACAAGCTCTTCGTTAAGTAGAAGAAGTTTTAAGGCATACTCTGGTGCAAGTAAAATACCCGCACATACCCATAGTATGCATAAATATGCATACACACTTCTATCCTAGGTGTTTGACTCTTCAAAGGAGTCAAAACTTCAATCTCATAAATGTCAAATGGTTACGGCCCTTTTATCTTGGTTCCTTTATATTGGAACCTAATCACCCTGCCAAAACCTCCTATTGGGACTGTTAACAGGCCTCAAGCCTTCGGTTATGACTTTATTAAAGTCTTCCCTTATATCCTTCTTATCGGGAATTAGAAACAATTCATAACCTTTATATAAATCATAATTCATATATAGAGAATCGTTCCCCTTTTAAACATTGGTTACGTATGGTTCAACATACGAAAACCCTTATCAACGTATTTTCCCTTATGACTCTTTTACAAAGGAATTAACTACAAACCATACCTTTTCTGCCTTCTGTATGACTTTTGCACAGGTTCCAAGACTTCTTCCCCTATCACAATCACTATTGGCTATCGGGACTTCCACAGGCTGCTTTATACATGTGCCTCATCACCTTCCGATATGCGATTTCCCTTTGCTAACGACCGCATCACTTTAACGCAAATATAATGGAAAACGGGAAAAACCCACTCCGAACACATCTATCGGATTTCAAATCTTATAGATTCGCATTCATATCATCGCCGGGTCTGCCTACTACCTCCACGCTCTCCGAACTCCACTTGGCCAATCGCCGACTAACACTTAATCGTTATCGGCATATTGGCCATTAACAATTCCATTGTCACTTAGGCCTTTGGCTTCTCTGATATGTGATAGGCAATCAGATTTGGACCGTCGATCTAACGTCAAATCCGACGACTGTCGCTTAATCTTAATATCGCAATCACTCTTATTCAAAGGCCCATTCCAGTGCTCGTCCCAATGGTTTCCACCGATGCGATAACATCTGGGCCATTGATCCCACAGATCTAACGGCTCCTGAGCACTTGATGCTTTACTCCTCGCTATCTCTTTACTTGTGGTTTTTCCACCATTTCCTTCAATATTCTCTTTGTGGTTCAGTTCTTTTGAAGGTTCTGACCCTTCCCTGTTTCTGTTGCGCCATCTAAACTGAGCTTAACTCTGCATGCTCTTTGATAAATGTCCTCTTAGATCCTTCAGATGGACTCGATGTTCCATTTCGATTCCTCTGAAACGTTCCTCTCTTGTGTAGTTCTTCAGAAATCCACCTTCCACTGTTCAAGTTCTCTGAGCTTAACTCTTAAACGTATCCTTACTTCTCCATTCTTCCAGAGCTTCCTCTGTCTCTTCAATTGGATTCAAAATCCATTGTGATTCCTCTAAATCACTCCATTCCTTTGTGTCCTTCAAAATTCTGCCTGCAACCTATTGCAAAGCCTACGAATTCACAAGTAACTCATACATGAAATGCTTCTTCAACATACTGACACAGTCAGGAAATAACATCTCCATATATTAATATAAACAACGAATTACATATATGAGACTCTGAGTCTCGCACATGCTAGTTCTTCAATGTTTTAGCCTCTTTTTCGACTCTGCTTGTGGGCTTACATATATTCTATATGTCTCGCTCTCTTTTAATTGAACGCGCAAGTTCACTATTTATAAGAATACATTGGATTGGATCACTATGAAGGATTTGATCAATCCTCTCCTTGATTTTCTCAACAAACTCTTAAACTCGCTATACGTATACACATGGTAGATTTCATTTAATCAAGTCTTCTCGAGACTTATCCATTCCATCATTTAAGCTTTGTTTTAAACAGAAAGTCCCCTTATTTAGCTCGATGGTCCACATCTAGGTTCAATTAATTCATCGAATCATGCAACTATTTAAGAGTCCTATTTGACTTCTGACTCTTGTCATTTATTCATCACTCATTTCTCATTTATTTGAGAGCTTTTACAAATTCCTCCGTTATCTAATTAAATCTCACTTAAAGGCCTAAATATTGCATTAGCTTGAGACTTAGGAAACTACTTCTCTAAAGCTACATGACCCCCTATGTCTACTTAATTATAATGGTTTTTCTCTTGGGTGAATGCTCCTGCATCAGAATCCCAAAGTAGAAAATATTAATGATCTCCTAATCATGTGTCTTCTAGTCTTTGACTTCCTGGATCCCACACTTTATTCTGTAACTATCCACATGCTTTGTTCCCTTGTTGCTGTTGCACTTTTGCTGTCTTTTGCTCCATTTTCTTCTTCTTGTCAATCAGATTCAAACTCTGATTGATCTTGCTTCATGTTGCTATCAATTTCCTCCATCTAAACTACTTCATCATCAGTTGCCACATTTCTTCAATCTCTGTCTCCAATGCATCTTTGGACCGGTCCATATTCTGCTTCATATTTCTGCCTCCTTCTTTTTGTTTCAGGTTGTTGTTGTTGTCTTCTATGCTGACTTTTTCTTTGCTTGCTCCAACTTTTGGTTTGCTTGCTCTTGCTTCAACGCTCGCTGTGACTCCTATACTAACTTTAACTTTGCTTGTTGTCTTCCTATCATCCTTACCCTCTTGTATTGAATCATGACTGTTTAGCACTCTCTCCAACAATTTAACATTCCTACTCCATGGATTGAATTCTTCCACAAAATCTCCTTCTTCCATCTTTAAGTGGCTAAGTTGTGCTGAATCGCCTCCAGCATTTGCAACAAAACTTGCACTAACAAAAAACTTGTTAAAATTAAAAGCACAAGGTTGTTGTTCCTTGTTTTCCTTTGGCAACAATTCAGTTTGCTGCACTGTTTTTTCCTCCTTTGTCAGCACATCAGTATGCTGATTTGAACTCTCAACCGAATTCCTGAGACTGCCCATTAGTCTCTCTTTCATACCATCTTCTTCAATGATATCTCTCCACTTTTGTCCACTATAGTGAACTCCTTCTTTTGCAGTGTCAATCTGTTGAATTCTCATTATCACCTCCTTTCTCTTGTGACAGTCATTCATGAAAATTCTTTTGTCTTCCTTCTTCAACAATCTCTCTTGAACATCTATCCTCTATCTTTCCAACTCCCTTCTTTGAAAATCTAATTTTCTATATAACTCAACAACTTCAATTGGAGTAGATTTTGGAAATTTTACACAATTCTCCATACCTTCCTTTATTATGGATAGATCATCAGACGTCCTTTCTCCTTTTGATAAGTCTTTCCCATAGACTTCTTCTTCCTTAACATCTTTCAGTAGACGTTCTTCTTCTTCACTGACTGTCTCAACAACTTTCATGGCTATTTCAACTGTGTCTATCATCATGGTGAATTTCTGGTCCTTTACTATGTTTTCAGCTAACATAGTTTCTTCTTCTTCAATACATTTTGCCTTGTTGTCCCTCTGTAACTCTTCTCCAAGAGTTATCCTTGTCTCACCATCTGCATTAACATTCTCCTACATTTTCTTTTCATTAATAACATTAATCAAACTTATTTGATTTCCTTTCTGAGACAATATTTCTTCATTCTTCATCAAAAGAAGATCTTGATTCCTCATCTCCATGACAACTTCTATAGACTCATCCATAGATCTTTTCTTTTGTATGCAGTCAAATTCCTCCTCTTCTGAAAAGTTTTCTCAGTCACCTTTTGCTTCTAGATCTTCATCACCTCTAAAGATATCTTCAAAAGGTTTCTTTTCTCCTGCAATACCCGCCATCATATACAAACTATGAGTTTTAAAAACATAAGACCCTGTGGTCTCACTTGATGGTTCAGCCATCATATCTCCTTACTGTTCCAAATCTTTCATATGATTCATAAATTCTTTGATAGTCTCCTCTTCAATCTCTTCAAGCCCTTCACTTGGTTTCTTTATATTTTCCTCCAATTGCATATGAGATCTATCTATCTCATTTTCTTCCAAAACAGAATTTAGATTATGATAGTCTTCTTTCTACTTCATGACAATATCAGCAAATTGTCCTTCCTTAGATGTTTTACCTGTAAACATACAAAAATTGTCAGATTTAAATCCATGCGACCCTTTGGCTTCACTTGAAGTTTCAGTCTTCAAGTCTTCATCTTCACTTTCTCCCAGAATTCCTCCTTGTTCTCGTTCACAAATGGATTCTTCCATTTCTAACTCAACTTCATTGAGTTTTCCCTTCAACCACTTCACTTGCATTTGATGTAGCCTTCTCTGTATTTCATGCCACTTCACTGGATTTTCCTCAAGACCCAACCTAGTCTCTGGCTTTCCTCAAGCATTCTCCTTAATGCACTGATTTGTTCTTTTAACTCTGCAACTTCCTAGTCAATTTCCTCTTGACTCATCTTCTTGCCATTTTCCTTGGCATCCTTCTTCTCATATCTTCTGTTGTGGCTTCTCTCTAAACCTTTGCTATGACTATCAATAGTCATCTTCTTCTCCTCTTTCTTCATGAGCTCCTTTGCAAGAAGCCTCTACAATAGCTAGTCCTCCTGGCTGCAATCTTAGCTCACTAAGCTCTCCTCACTCAGTCTTGTGGTAAGCACAGGTCCTCTATCTGGAACCTCCTTTTGAGAAACATCATTGCTCCCTCTAGGCTTCTGCAATCTCTCATTCTCTCTTGAGGACACTTCAACTATCCTCTCTATAAAATATCTTGTTGGATTCTTTAGGTTCAACGCCACTTCTTCTTTAAAGTGTTTTCCTTACTCTATCTTCAAGAACACATCTATTCTTCTCACACAACTTCTCTTGTTGTCACTTGTGCATTAGTATAAAAACACACATTCTCAATTTAAAACAGAACATAACATATTACCTCTCCTTAAAGATCTTAGCATGATCTTGTTTCACCCATTCTTCCTACACTTTGAATGGATTGTCCTTTGTTTTGTCCCTCAAGTCCTCTTTCCTTCAAAACTTGCATTCATCAAAATTTCTTTCTCTTTCCTTCGAGGAATCCTCTGTTCCTGTCTACTCCAAGCCTCTACTGGAACTGCTACAAAATCTCCCACTGTAGTCTTTATCATTCAACACATTACCTTGTTCTATATGCAAACTCGATTTCGCAAAAATCTTTCCTCGCTCTGATTTCAATTCTAGCTCTGATTACAGATCTACTCTGATACCACTAATGGTGTAGGTAAAATACCCACACATACCCACAGTATGCATAAATATGCTTCCACACTTTTGTCCCAGGTGTTTGACTCTTCAAAGGATTCAAAACTTCAATCTCATAAATGTCAAATTGTTATGGCCCTTTTATATTGGTTCCTTTATATCGAAACCCAATCACCCTGCCAAAACCTCCTATCAGGACTGTTAACAAGCCTCAAGCCTTCGGTTATGACTTTATTAAAGTTTTCCCTTATATCCTTGTTATTGGGAATTAGAAACACTTCAGCACCTTTATATAAATCATAATTCATATATAGAGAACGGTTACCCTTTTAAACCTTGGTTACATATGGTTTAACATACGAAAACCCTTATCGACTTTTTTTCCTTTATAACTCTTTTACAAAGGAATTAACTACAAACCATACCTTTTCCACCTTCCATATGACTTTTGCGCAGATTCCGAGGCTTGTTCCCCTATCGCAATCACTATCAACTATCGAGACTTCCGTAGGCCACTTTACACATGTGCCTCATCACCTTCCGATATGCAATTTCCCTTTGCTAACGACCACATCACTTTAACACAAATATAATGGAAAATGGGAAAAACCCGCTCCGAACACATCTATCGGATTTCAAATCTTATAGATTCGCATTCACATCATTGTCGGGTCTGCCTACTACCTCCACGCTCTCCGAACTCCACTTTCCTGATCTCTGACTAGCTCTTAATCATTATTAACGTATTGGCCCTTAACGATTCCACTTTCGCTTAGGCCTTTGGCTTCTCTGATATGCGATAGGCGATTAGATCTGGATTGTCGATCTAACGTCAGATCTGACGATTGTTGCTTAATCGCAATATCGTAATCGCTCTTATTCAAAGGCCCATTCTAGTCCTCATCTCAATGGTTTCTGTCGATGTGATAAGATATGGGCCGTTGATCCCACAAATCTAACGTCTCCTAAGCGTTTGATTCTTTACTCATCGCTATCTCTTTACTTGTGGTTTTTCCACCATTTCCTTCAATATTCTCTTTGTGGTTCAGTTCTTCTAAAGGTTCTAATCCTTCACTGTTTTTGCTATGCCATCTAAACTAAGCTTAACTCCGCATGCTCTTTGATCAATGTCCTCTTAGATCCTTCAGATGGACTCGATGTTCTATTTCAATTCCTCTAAATCATTCCTCTTTTGCGTAGTTCTTTTGAACTCTACCTTCCACTATTCAAGTTCTCTGAGCTTAACTCTTAAACGTATACTCACTTCGCCATTCTTCTAGAGCTTCCTCTGTCTCTTCAAGTGGATTCAAAATCCATTGTGATTCCACTAAATCACTCCATTCCTCTACGTCCTTCAGGATTCTGCTTGCAATCTGTTGCAAAGCCTACGAATTCACAAGTAACTCATACATGAAATGCTTCTTCAGCATACTGACATAGTCAGGAAATAACATCTCCATATATTAATATAAACAATGAATTACATATGTAAGACTCTTAGTCTCGCACAGGCCGGTTCTTCAATGTTGTGGTCTCTTTTTCGACTTTGCCTATAGGCTTAAATATATTCTATTTGTCTCGCTCTCTTTTAATTGAACACGCAGGTTCACTATTTATAAGAATACATTGGATCAAATCACTATGAAGGATCTGATCAATCCTATCCTTGATTTTCTCAACAAACTCTTAAACTGACTATACGTATACACATGGCAGATTTCATTTAATCAAGTCTTCTAGAGACTTATCCATTCCATCATTTAAGCTCTGTTTTAAATAGAAAGTCCCCTTCTTTAGCTCGATGGTCCACGTCTAGGTTCAATTAATTCCTCAAATCATGCAACTGTTTAAGAGTCCTATTTGACTTCTAACTCTTGTCATTTATTCATCACTCAATTCTCATTTTTTTGAGAGCTTTTACAACTTCCTCCATCATCTAATTAAAGCTCACTTAAAGGCCTAAATATTGCATTAGCTTGAGACTTAGGAAACTACTTCTCTAAAGCTACATGACCCCCCATGTCTACTTAATTACAATGGTTTTTCTCTTGGGTGAGTGCTCTTGCATCATACTCCACACCCACTTTTTAATTTCAATTAAAATTTAATAATTTTTAATTTAAAATTATATTTAAAGTTTTGTGAAAAACATATATATACAGATGTATTCTAAGTAATTTATGAAATGAACCTAGTGATGCTTGCACAATCCAGGAAGCTCTTTCTCTCCTTGAAGCAACCACAAGAATGGTAATCAATATCCAAAAATCAACCATATCTCCCTTTGGTCTAACTGAAGGAGAGTTGAGATCCTATATGCACTATTTTCCTTTCAATGAGGCTAATATCGAGAATGGATTCAAATACCTGGGGTTCCTCTTAAAACACAATTTTTACACAAATCCAGACTAGAAATGGCTCTTAACAAAGATAGAAAAGAGACTCAAGATCTAGATCACGAAATGGTTATTAAGGGCATGTCGTTTAGTCCTAATTAAATCAATGATGGAGGCCATCCTAGCTTACTAGATGTCACTCTCCTAGATTCCGAAAGACACCCTCACCAAAATTTAGAAATTTTGCTATAAATTTCTTTAGGCAGAAACCTATGAACAATGTGCATCACCATGGGCTAAATAGTCCAAAATTTCCATGCCCAGAGCATGGCGAGGGTGGGGACTGAAACAACTTCCTTTTTTTTCTCAAGAAATGGGAGCCAAAGAAGGTTAGAGGATGAACGCTTCTCAAAGTCTATGGACTTCAATGGTCTACGGGAAGTACAATTTTCCACTATCCTTTGAGGATTGGATTCAAAACTCCAAAAGAAATAGACCAAATGCCTCCATCATATGGAGGGCCATTGTCAACTCCTTTCCCTTAATTGAAATCAAGCTTGCTTGGAAAGTTGGCGTAAGCACCAACCTCACCCTGGGCATTGATCCTTGGACTAGAAGTGCTGGAGGTAATTACCTTCCCTCATAAACAAAAAATGGTTTTTAGGCAGACATCTGAACCTTTCGAGATATTATAGTGGAACTTGGTCAACCTTCACTAGATCCTTGCGAGAGTCACTCATATGCATCTTTTAGGACCCTGATGAGCTAGTTTGGACCCTCTCCTCCTTGGGACATTACACTCCAAAAGAAGGATACCTAACCCTCATCTCTGACCAAGCCCCTGATCCCCTCGAGTTGTGGTGGCACCACCTTTGGAAGCTTAAGTGCCCAGCCAAATCTAGATTGTTGATTTGGTGTGCTCTAGAAAAAAATACACACATGGGATTTTTTGCGCATAAGACAAGAAAAAGAGGGGCCAAATTAGTGAAACCTATCAAAATAATCAGAGGAATTAGTCAATCACCTTCTGATCGAATGTTCCTATACCAAAATCCACTAGCATTACTTTTCTTGAAAGTTGGGATAGGCATGTAAGTGGGAAGGACCAAATATTAAGGTAGCTTAGCAAGTGTGTGTCACAAATGAGGGAATAAGAGACTTCAGGGTTCTCCCTCTTCTATCTGGCTAGGGCACTTGGTTAGAAAGAAAAAAAGTTATTTTGAATGATAAATCGACTCCTCCTAAAATCACAACTGCTCAATCTCTTGTTCTCTTGAACTTCTTGCCTAAGCCACCCTTTTTTCCTTACATTTGAATCACTTTGTTGTCACAAATCAATAAAAATAGGCCTTGGGGCTTCTTTGATGGAGTCATACATGGAGATCTGAAAATATGTGGTGGTGGAGTTGTCCTAAACTTGGAGGACAATCACTCTTTCAATATGAAAATGGGGTTCAAAGAAGGGTCAAATAACTTAGTAGAGCTCTCGACTCTAAAACTATTACTAGTCTTTGCTATGGAAAAGAACATCACTTCTATCCAAATCTATGGGGATTCACAATTCATCATCAACTAGTCTAAAGGTCTAAATAGATATTACAACCTTAGACTTCAACCTATGTTGAATGATATTTCATGCGCCAAGTGAACTTTCATATATTTTTAATATTTCTCACATTTATAGGGAACACAACACATGCGTAGACACCCTCTCTAAGGAGGTTATTCCATTGGCTCCAAGACATGGGAAGTAACAAAATATTTTGAAGATGGAGCCTATGAGGTCTAGCACAAGACTTTCATTGAGGATGACAACACTGACTATAGATGCAGACCAACAATCTTTTGTTTTTATGTTTTTATGTTTTTTGTTTATTTACACTGATATTTATATATTATCCTCACATTTGACATGACCATGGGGCTACTCATGCAACCTAGTTTTCCATTTTATGCAACACTCTAGAAGATCAATACTCAAAGGACTCTTATTTCAACATTATTTTCATATGATACTCTTATAGTTATCTCAAATATGAATTGTAATCAACAACACCATCAACATAACTTCATTTTTAAAGATTATTATGTATCAAACAAATACATGCATAACATGTATTAGGAAAATGTAATTTGTTTTCTAACTCCTTGGAAGAAAAAATAAATGAAATAACCCTTTTCTAAATTTTTTTTAGTCAATTTTATCTAACATTTAGTAGACATTTTTAAAAATTAGACCAGCTCCTCTCTCCCTATATAAATTAGTGTACTCCCTTATTAAAACCTATATTTACAAGGTTCAAATCTCATTGAGTACAATGTCCTCTTGTGGTGGCTACTCAAGGAGTAGATTCCCCATGTCCATCTTGGCTGCTACATGAGTCTTGGTGCTTGCCAAAATCATAGGATATTTAGTATATCTGACTTGCAGGTTGTTGGATGTACTCTTGGTGCTATAGTGGCAACTATGAGGATTGATCTTGGATCTCCTTTAGATTAGGCCTAGGCAGTTATTTACCCGGTGTGTCAAAAAAAATTTATATTTACAAGTTTGATTTGATTTAACACATCTTAAATTTAAAATAATTCTCAAAAATTAAAATTGAAAAACATGAAAACCAACTCTCGCTCCACTAACTTTAAGAATCATTTCAAAAGCAATAGCGATTGATGTCAAGTAGACCCTTAGGAAATCATTTTAAAAGCAAAGCTAGCGAGGGGGAACGAAAGGACCCTTGGAATCTTTCGAAAAGTAAGGATAGGACTGTGAGGTGATTTATGGATATGTTGTGTTTTATTATTCAGACATACCGTAGAGAAGAAATGCATTCGACTTTCACAGAAAGCTCGCGCAGAGGCAAAGGCCCAGAAATCCCTTGTAAAGAGTAATATCAATTTCTTTCGAAATAGGCAACCGTTTGCTCGAATTCTCCTCCATTCAATCTACTGCGAGAGAACTTTATAAAAAAAAGGTGTCACTATGGACAAAATTTGTCAGAGCAAATGGAGCGGTTGGATGGCGCTAGTCGGAGTGCTCCTGAATTTATTGCCTCTTATGACTGCTCAAACAGGTATGTACCATAAGAAACGTGTCATGAGTGCCGTCTTACCCGTTGGAAGTTCTCTGTTTTGTCTACGGATCATTTTGCTACATATTTGGTCAGCAACAAGGTATTGTTTTATAAAGTAATTTCTGGTCTTGTGGAAGGATTTTTGAGTATCGACTGCGGAGGGAAAACGAACCGAACAGGAGAAAACAATATAATGTGGGTCACTGATGATAATTACATAAACGTGGGTCACAGAGGAGAGATCGGGAACGCTAGTGCTTACGGTTTTTACTTGCACACCTTGCGAGTTTTCCCAAAGCCTCTTAACAAGTCTTGCTATCAGTTGCCTGTGGTCGCTGATGTGCCTTATCTCTTAAGATTATGGTTTGCAGTTGGAAATTACAGTGGATTCAAAAAACTCCCCAGCTTCGCTTTCTCTATTGAGACAGAGGGTATGTTAGCTATGGGAAACGTAGCGGTCACAGATAAATACGAATTTTATAATGAAACAATATTTGTTAGTTCTGGCAGAGTCCTGTACATTTGCTTGATCCGAACCTCGGCGTCTGATGATCCCTTTATCTCTGCTATCGAATTGAGGACGCTCCGTCCAGGCATGTATGGAGAGGCTAAGCCAGGAACAATGTTGATATCGGTATGGAGATATGATGTTGGCGGAAACTCTACTGTTAGGTGAATATTTTGAACTGCATACATTCAGCTATTGAAATATAAGCGTCATAATTATCCCAGTCGTGCTAACGATAAATTTTTAATGGAAATCTGTGTCATGATTAATCACCTAGTCGTGTTTATATTCATTGTAATCCAGTTTTCAATCACTTATAAATTTATATCTTTCCACAATTTTCAATCATTTATAAATTTATATTTTTCCATTTATAAATATATCTCTCTACACCACCGATACTAATTTTGATACCCAATTTTGATTCATTGTTGTTAACGTTTTTTTTTCCTGGAGCTGAATAGCGTTTTATTGTTAATAAAACAGGTTTCCTGTAGACAAGTTCGACCGGATCTGGGAATATGGTTCATATTTAAGAATTTCTAATTATTTTTCTGTACGGTTTGTAAGTAATGAAGAGCCCATTTCAACAAACATACCAAGGAAGTTCCTCCACCTGCTGTCATGCAAACGGCCGTGGTTGTTCTGAAAAGTGGTTTTAAATTCGATGTAGGACCGACCAATGGTCACAAATTATTACTGCTGTTATATTTTGCTGAGATTGAGAAACTAAATATGTCTGAACGGAGATCTTTTTACATCGATATAAATGGTGAACAACGATCCAAAACCATTACTTCTCTGAGCAATTATTCTACCCGGGAGCTAATTTTCATAACCAACCAAACAGATGACATGTATTTTGCCTTGGAGAACACTAATGACGCTACCAGCGATCCCATTATCAACGCTTTTGAGAGTTACGAAATAGTTGACACTCAACCAGCAACAAATGTGCATGATCGTAAGTTATCTCATCGATGTTTTGAGTCTCGAAATGTTGATATAATAATGATTCAATTTCTAACCAACTAGTTTTTATAATGCAGTAAAATCTCTTGAGGTTATCAAAAGCAAGTTTGGCATAAAGGATTGGATTTCCGATCCTTGCTTTATGATTCCGTGGAAAGGACTTGTGTGTGAAAACAGTACTTCGCCCATAAGAATATCGGGAATGTAAGCTCAATTTTTCGATTTGTTCACAGTTGAAATCATAACATATACGGATGAGATTCATACCGTGAAATTGTATGTTGACGAAAATCGTATCGTTACCAGCGATTTGTCAGGAAGGAATCTTGGAGGATTGGTGCCTAATGATATCGGAGAGTTGACCGCATTAATTAAAGTGTAAGCAGGTTTTGACTTGAAATAAATACTTATGAATGGGATGACAATTTGTGTTTGAAGATTATGTGAGATAATAATTATGTGTTTGGGTTTGAAATTAGCAGGTCGTTTGACAATAATCATTTGATAGGGCCGTTGCCAAATTTGTCGACTTTAATCAAGTTGGAGAGACTGTAAGTTTTGTTTTTTCAAGATTCAACTGTTAGTTTTCTGCCTTCTTTTTTTGTGTTGAGCCATTGCATTTTCGAAAATTGAAAATTTAATTATAATTTGTAAATTATGTAGATATTTACAAAACAACAACTTGAGTGGTACTCTTCCCAGCTGGCTATGTGAACTTAAAAATCTAAAAGAATTGTACGTCCCCTCTTTCTTCCTTTTTTCTGTTTATCTTTTCGCCATTCTTCTTCAAAGTATAGTGAAATTAATTAGTAAATTTCATACCCTAATTCTTTTTCACAGGAATATAGAAAATAATAATTTCAGTGGTGTAATTCCTGCCCAACTTCTCAATGGTTCGTTGAAATTCAGGTAATCATATGTCATTTTGTATTACTTATGTTTTGACACAAATCCGATTTGAGATTTCATATTTTTCTTTCAATTTTCTATAAGAAAAGAAGACAATAGTAATCAATCCAGTTAAGATTTTGATTAACTTGCTGGAGGATGGTCTTGAAAAATAATTTTCTTTGGCCTGTTGCAGCTACTGTGGAAACCCTTACTTACTTATACATAAAGGGGAATGCATAATACATAAAGGGGAATGGGTTCTACACCATACAAACAAGAACAAATTGAAGATCATCCTCGGAATAACGCTCAGTGGATTTCTAGTCCTCGCTTTAGCGTTGATAGTGGCTATCGTTGTGTATCGCAATAAATTCAAGAGAAATGAACACGGCGTTGGCAATGAAAGAAGTGGGACGGAAAAGGGACGAAGTTCTGTTTTTTCACAAGGTTACCAAATACTATCAAATAGTAGATATGTTATAATAATATAAATATTATGGCCGTAGTAGTCCCTGTCATGAAATCATGTGAATGATTTTTGAGCTTTGATTCTCATGAATTTGACCTCCCCTGAATCGATTGCAGACCACTCAATGGTTGTGGTGCCAAATCCAACAAAATCTCGTGTGTTCACTCTGGAAGAGATGATAGCGGCCACACAAAGCTTTAGTCGGGAGATCGGACGAGGGGGGTTTGGATCGGTGTTCTTAGGCGAATTGCCCCGAGGAAGAAACATAGCAGTAAAAGTGCTCTCGCAGTTCTCCCAACAGGGAATTCAAGAGTTCCTGAATGAGGTGATTCTCATATATTTCTTTAATTATATAATACGCTTTAATTTGGATTATGTAACAATGTCTAACCACACAGTTTTGGTAGTATATGTATTTATAATTCATGCATGTTATTTTACTCTATGAATACAGGTTGATCTTCTTTCCAGAATTCATCATAGGAACTTGGTATCTCTACTCGGTTATTGTAACCAATCCAAAGAAGTTATGCTTGTCTACGAGTACATGCCGGGAGGTTCCCTAAAGAATCACCTTTATGGTAAATACTTCAGCTGTCGATAGAATAGACAAGGTAACCAACACGCATTTACTTCTGTTATTTTCTTTACCAGGTCCCGGCGCACGACATTCCAATCTAAATTGGAGAACCAGGCTCAAAATAGCTTTAGATGCAGTGCAAGGTAGCTATTTCTCTTAATTACTTTAATGCTCAGGACATTTTTATGACCTGAACGCCAGTTATTAAGTATTGCTTAATGGACAAATAATACTTAACCACATATCTGACGCTATCCACTTGTGGGTTTCTATTCAAAGGACTGGAATACCTGCACGTAGGTTGTGCCCCAAAGATAATTCACAGGGATATAAAGACCGCCAACATCCTTTTAGACAGCAATTTTAATGGAAAAGTAGCTGATTTCGGTCTTTCAAGGATAACAAACGATGGTGAGGCTACACATGTTACCACTGCAGTGAAAGGAACATTCGGATACCTCGATCCCGAGTACATAACTTACTCTTTTGGCAATATTCTTTATGTTTAACAAATTAAGTTCGAGTACTGCCAATTTTTCCATCATGCGTGAGAAGCTTTCTTTAAATTTTTGGTCGCGCCCAGCTTTCAATTAAATATTAAGAGGACACAGATTTTTTTTTCTTTATATATGTCAGTTTACCAGGGGATACTTTCACAGGTACTACAACACTCAAATGTTAACGGAAAAGAGTGATGTTTATAGTTTCGGAGTGGTTTTGCTGGAAATCATATCGGGTAGACCGCCCATAGATCCAAAACTAGTTGAAGAGGAAGTAAACATCATTCAATGGGTAAGGATTCGTATCATCAATCACCAAAATAAGAATATTTGTAGTGGCTGTTCGGGTAGACACTAACAATAATTATTGACATATTTACAGGCAACACCGTATCTAGCAGAAATAGATGAAAATGGTGGCACATTAACAGAAATCATAGACAAGATGTTGGGCGAAAGTTACGATGTGAAATCCATGACTTGTGTTGCCAAAGTAGCGACGAGATGTGTTCAGGCTGGACGCTCCTGTAGACCTAGCATGAGTGAAGTAGTGGCAGAGCTGAAAGAGGCCATAAAACTTGAGGACTGGTTGGCCGGTCAGGTGGATTCCAGTGAACGCGTAAGGAATGGAGTGGAGTGATGACAGCTGCAACATTTCTAAAGTGGGAAGATAAGTTATCAAGTTGTTGATGTAGATAACTGGAATCTGGCGTCCAAGTAAAAATGTCACGATGACATAATTTTACATTTTGTCCACTTTTTACGTGCTTTGGGTGATCTTAAGAAAAACTCAGAAGCCGGATGAAGGAAACGACGAGATGAACTGGAATTGTCAGGTTGATTATGTATATTAGGATAGAATATGAATTTGAATGCGGTTGTTAACAACTGGATTGATGAGTTCAAATTATGTAAACAGATCATAGCTTTAACGTTATATTATTAGCCTACACACATGTTCGTAAATTATAATTGTATTTTAACATATATAAATATAAATGTCAATGATAAAGATTTATTTATTTTTATTTTATCAAAGAAATTTTAACGGGTAAATAAGTTTTTATAATATGAGTATATTATGAATTATCAATATCATATAAGCTATTTTAGACACCATGATAATTTTTTAATTCGTAAATTTAATTAAAAAATAAAAAGGGTATAATATTTTTTTAATTTCTCAAATTTAATTAAAAATAAAAAAAGCTTAATATTGTTGAGAGAATTTTAATTTTTAATCTATGATGTTGGAGATATTAACTCTTAATGGTCTTCTAATTAATTATGTAATATTCATCATTTTTGAATTTTTATTATAAGTTAATTTGGATTTAAATCCTTCTATTAGTGTATAGTTGAGATAGTATTTCACCTAAATAAATTGTGTAACTCATAACTTTATCTATTTTAAAAATTATCTTAATGTATTTATATATAATATTTTTGATTAAATAAATATATATAATATAGTTTTTAAGTTCAATAATTTTAAATAAGACTACTATTAAAAATATTCTAGAATATTTTGTGAAAGCTAAATCTTTACCATCTTCACTAATAATTATTAATAATTAAATGAAATTTTTTAGAAATCATATTCCAAAATAAATAAATCTATCAACCTATAAATAATTGTTTTCACTTAATGTATATATTAATTTTTTTTTAACATTTATAAATATAGAAAATCACCCTTAAATTTACAATAATTATCTCATTTACAGATTATGCATTCTTAATAGATATTAAGCTAGAGGTGGGAAACCACTTCTAATGGTTCTCTCGCTCCCAAGAGGTGGGAAACCGTTTCCAATGGTTCTCCCACTCCCGAGAGGCGGGAAACTGTTCCAATGGTTACCAGAGCTTTGACTTTGACACTGTACGGGAACGTTACCTTTTTAGTGAAAGCTTCAATGGGAGCTTGGGAGCTTCCGGGAGCTTTGAAGACTATTTTTTGTTGAGTTTCCACGTTCTTTAGGGTTGGGGAATAAGCTTCAATGGGAGCTTCCAGGATCTTTGAAGACTATTTTTTTTGACTTCTGAGGTTCCTTAGGGTTGGGGAATACAAAGCATGTAGAAAAGTACGCTGAAATATGTTGAAATGCCCACAAAACATGAGCCTATGTTGAAACTTTGGCAGGAAGAAAGGCCAAAGACATCTTTAACACCAATATCCTTAATTGAGAAACTGGAGCAATCTCTTGATGGGTGAAGGAAGCTTGTCAAGCTAATGAATATTTCTTTTGTTGTTTATGTATATATATAACAGAAGATTGTGTGTGCATGTTGTATATGTGGCAGTCAATTCTTAAACATTAAAGTTGTTTTATTGGTAAGAATATCTAGAGAAACATTAGAGTTGTTTTTTTTGGTAAGAATAACTAGAGAAACATGTAAGAGAACTGATAATGAACTTGACATTTTATATGTATAAAAAAAGAGATTGAGAGAGAGAAACACCCAAAGAATATATTTATATATGTAAAATTATATATTATATATTTATATATTTAAATTAATTTTAATATTTGAATGTTTTGAATCAATATTAATTTTGACTATTATATAAAATTATATAAATTATTTTTTTATTTTTTATTTTTTATTATATAATATTACGACTCCTCATGCAACATAAATATTAAGTATATATTATTTTGAATGATGGATCCAGTAATCTAACCCTAAATGTTGTTTTAGATATAGTTCTAATAATTTTGAAAATAAGTTTAAATAAAAAACAAACTTTTACTATTTAAATCAATTTTGTTTCACTAATAAGATCTAAACAATCAATCTGAATGGTTAACTTTATTTTAACATTTCATTATTAATAAGTTAAAATAAACTGTGAAAATTAATTTAAAATTGTATACATCCTCCGCTCATTACACCTCTTGTTGTGTCAATTTGTGTAGGCGTCAAATGAAGAATCTTGATGCAGCCTATCATACTTATGTATTTCTTCGGCTTTTGACCTTGGGGTTCTTGCTTCGGTCTTCTATAATGGACTGGTGCTTGGTTCCAGTCGTTGATAGCACTCCTTAACGCTTTACTTTAACTCCCACAGGAGCTGTGCACAATACAACCCACATACAATCCCTAATTCTTATGGCCTTAGGTGCCATGCTTAATCCAATCTTCATCACACGACTGTGGCTTACAACCTAACTTGGCATTAAAGGAGCAAAGCCTTTTATTTCTCTTCTTAAACTAAATTCGTTAAGCCTCAAATTATTATACAGATGCATACCTCGATCAACACGATTCGAGATCCAGATGGGTCTAGATGCACCCCATTTCTGTACGCCTGGATGCATATGTAACTAGATTTCCTATTGATTGGATGTCTAATGATGAGATTGGATGCAATTCATAATCGTCGAACTTATCTCAATTCCAGGTAATTTGGACTTGTCCATTTGTCCAGTTGATCCCTCTCCATCTCCTTTGTTATCCATTTACATAAACAAAAAACCCATCTGATCAATGTCAGAAAACAAACTCTCTTGATTTCTAGCACTTTGAGAGTTTTGAGTCAATGCAAGTGGACTATGCAATTCATATAGCTCAACAATTTTATTATGTTCTAGTTAATTTAGGGGGTCTTGTGTTTTCAAGGAAGTTGGATTCCTATGTATCAAGATAATGTAATTATTAATGTTTTGAGTGATTAGAATAGGAATTAATTAGAAATTGTGAAGATATTTATAAATGCTCTCGAATGTAGGAGAACATGAGTGATTAGTGGGGATTGAGAGAGTTAAAAATCAAGTGTAAGTCTTAGACTAGAAAGTGGTTTCATGATTCAAGGAACTAGAGAGGATTCCTAGGGATTAACTGGAGTTAAAAGTGGACTAAGAGGATATTCAAGATTTAGTTCAGTAGATTAAGGATCTGAACCAGAATTAGTTCAACATAACCATTTGTATAAATGTAAGCCTAAAAGGCATAGAGAATCAATAGAGAGTAGTAGTTAGAGAGTAGTTACAGTAGAGAGTAGTAGAGTAGTTAGTCCGTCAAAGTCAGAGAGTCAGTCATTATGCCTACAAGCAGGAGAAGAAAGGCCACTGATATTGAAGATCAAGCCGAGGAAGAAAATCCTGTGTAAATATTTTTTATTAATACAGATAACTCGATTATGAGTTTATATGGTGTGTATTGAGTAACTGAATTATAGCCTGTGTGTGTATCAGAGTATTTGCATAACATAAGTGTGCAGGGAATTCAGAAGGAATACAAGAGAAAGGACAGTGCTCAAAGGAGTATTGCGATGATCAGATAGTGTTGGGGTTTGATTAATTGCCAAATCAAAGTTCAGGAAGGAGCACAACAGAAGAGCGAAGCTCGAGATCACAAGAAGTGAAAATCTTAAGGCGGAAGCAGATACACAACAAGAAAGCCGAATGGGCGATTACATAGTAAGAAACAAAAGAACGTAGTAGTGAAGAACATGAACCGTTAGATCAATTAGATCAACGAACGAGAACAATGGAGATAGATGGCTAAGATTAAGTTGTGCAAAATAAGTCATGAAGATGAACGACGAAGATTAAGACCATGTGCAGAATAGAAGAGTGGTCTTCAAAGGGGTAAGCGGTATCTCGCGCGCCCTAAAAGTGGTAAGTGGTCTTTTGAAATTCTATGCGATAACCTTTAGTAGCCGACACGTAGCATATGATGGAGAGAGAAAACCACTTTTCTCACGTGCTTTTAGAGTGATAACGATCATGCAATTATCCACGCGAGATTGCACGTCAACCGTTGCATCGAGCGGGATCGATCAACGATGGAGATTTGGGAGAACAAAAGGCGATCAGGTTGTACGATAGCCGTTGGATCGAGTAGGTTTGATCAACGGTGGAGATTTGAGTGCACAAAACTTGATCAGGTGACGTGATAACCGTCGGATTGAGGAATGAGATCGACGGTAGAGGCTTAATGCGCTAGAGAGCATCAAAATATGTGCAAATGTTTATGGAATGGCAAAAAGGTAAGGTTAAGTGCGATTAATGAAATATTTCTATTATATGAGGGTTATAATAGAAATAAAGCGGGATTAAGGTTTTATGGGTTAAGTTTGGGTTAACCAAATTCTAAGGACCAAGGGTATGGTTAATATGCGCAGAAAAAGGATTAACCACAGTTTATGAAGGGTTGTATAAGGTTCTGTTGAAAGGTTTATTAAAGTTTAGACTTTGAGTAGTTAACCCAAACGTTTCCGCTTAAAACATAGACTTTAATGAAACAGAACTAAACCTTGGGTTATGGAAGGTTTCACTAAGTATGGAATTTTAGCATTTCTGGGACATGTACATGACAGATACATAGTGTGACATGCAATTTTATTTGCAGAGTGTGGGTATATGTAGCTTAAGCTGCATCATTATGGTATTTGCAGCTTAGGTTGGCAACATTTGGTAAAGAGCAGAATAAGGAAATCCTTCATGTAAGAATTCTTTGAGGAAACTTAGAACAAAGTTATGTTTCAAAGGTGTGTATGTAGGCAAGAGGAGATTAGATTTTAATCTGACAAATAGTAGGCACACAGAGATAAAGTATGGCAAAATTTGCAGATGCAAAGGAAATAGAGATCAATCCATCCAAAGTGCAGGTGAATGGTAGAACTAGATCATGCAGAGATCTTGAAGGTGAGAAGATTGCAACAACCTAGAGCATGGAGTGCTCATATGGTGTCAGAGGAAAGAACCAAAAAGAGATGTCAAAAGACTAAGCTCAGAGGAGAGAAGCTTAATGAGGCATGTGTAACAAGAAGGAGACTTGTTACTGCATAGGTTTTGTTGCAGCTCATAAAAAGATCATAAAGGCAATTCCACAGAGGATGTGGGTAGAATTGCTAAGGAATGAAGAGAGTTGGTAAGCATTTCTGAGTGAAAGAAGAGGTGGTCAGAACCTAGTATTTCATTGTGATTGAAAAACAAGAGGATGGTTGTGTTCTTAAAAGGTGCAGATGAGTTGAAGCCTAGAAGGAGCAGAGAAAAGTGCTCAAAGAGGTTCAAGAGAATAGAGAACCAAGTTCTTGCCAAAAGACTAAGTACAGAGGAAAGCTTGGTGAGGTAAGTAGCAGCAGGGAGGACTTGTTGTTGCAAAGGCTTTAATGTAGCTCATAGTACGTGAGTAAGGAACTCATGAAGATAGAAAAGAAGATTACTACTGATATTCATAACAGGGATAACAGAGATTCTAAGGAAGACCACAGTAGAAGAAAGTGAAGAAGGAGGATGCCAAGGCAAATGGAAAGAGAATGAGTCAAGAGGAGCGTGACAAAGAAATCGCTGAGTTAAAAGAACAACTCAATGTATTAAGGATGATACTAGAGGAAAACCAAAGACAAGGTTGGGTCTTGAGGAAAAAGCCAATGAAGTGGTCTAAGTTATAGAGAAGTCTACAACAGAAGCATGTGAAGTGCCTGGTGAAAGAACTCAGAAAACTTGAGTTAGAAATGGAAGTTTCCATTTATGAAGCAGAATAGGGTGAAGTTCTGGGTAAATATGAAGACTGGAGATCTGTGGATGATCTTATGAATCATATGAAGGATTCAAAACAACAAGGATATATGATGACTAAAGCATCAAGTGAGACCACAAGGTCTTATGTTTTTAAAGCTGATAGTTTGTCTGTGAATGTAGGTATGGTACTAAGGAATTGGTTGCTATAGAGACAACTAATGACCATTGTTATAGTCAAGAAGTCTTTTGTGAACCTGAAGGAAATTGGGATGATTGTTTTTCATTCCATGAAGTTGAATTTGCAGCTCAAATAGAGATGGAAGATCAGGATCTTATTCTGATGAAGAATGAAGGAATATTGTCTCAGAGAGGTAAACTAATGAATTTGATTAATGTTATTAATGAAGAACAAATGCAAGAGAATATTAATGCAGATGATGGGGCAATGATAGCTCTTGGAGAAGGTAACCAACAGAAGATTAAAGGCAAACTTCAAGAAGAGACTATGTTAGCTAAAAACATAGTAAAGGATCATCATTCCATCATGATGATAGGTACAGTGGAGATAAACATGGAAGCTATTGAGGAAGTCAATAAAGAAGAAGGACATCTACTGAAAGATGTTAAGAAAGAAGAAGACTATGTAAAAGATTTAGCAAAGGGAGAAAGGACATCTGATGATTGGTCAATAGCAAAGGAATGTATGGAAAATTGTGTAAAATTTCCAAATTCTACTCCAATTGAAACTATTGAGTTATATGGAAAATTAGACTTTCAAAGAAGGGAGTTGCAAAAGCAGAGGATGTATACTCAGGATAAATTTCTGAAAAAGGAAGACAAAGAAATCGTCATGAATGACAATCATAAGGAAAAGAGAATGGTAATAAAAGTTCAGTAAATTGACATTACAGAAGGAGGAGTTCATTATTGTGAACAAGAACAAAGAGATATCATTGAAATGGATGATATGGAGGAGATTTTAAATCAACATACTGATGTGTTGACAAAGGGATTGAAGGAAAACTCAGAGCAGCATACTAAGATGTTGTCAGAGAAGGAAAAGGTAATGAGGCCTTATATTTTTAATTCTGATAATTGTTTTATGATTATAGAAATTGATGAAGATGAGACAGACATGTTTCAAAGTGAAGAATCAGTTTTATAACTGAAAAAGACTGGAAGTTGCCATGACAGACACGCTGATGAGGAAAAAGAAAAGCATGAAGATACCATGCTTAAGGAACTTAAAATGATTGTCAGAATCAGTCAAGAAAGTGAAGGAAAATTGTTGAGGGTTGTCAAAGAAGAGGAAGGAAAATATGCTAGAATTGACGAACAACATAGTGATGTATTTGAGGGGAATCAAGTACAAATGAAATTGGAGGATTATTTACTTTTTGAAAGTAAATTTACAGATATTGAACAAAGGTTATTTGGACAACAACAAGAGGGTAAGGATGAAAGGGTGGAAGTAAGAATCCAACAACTTCAAAGAGAAGACAATAAACAATAGTTTGAAGATGAATGGACAAAGTACAAATGGCCAAGTAATTATCAGTAAAAAGATAAATTGGACATAGAGATTGAAAGAGTAAGAAGATTGATGATGAAGGAGCCTCAGAAGAAAGCAACAGTAAGAAGGCTAAGAAGCAGCAGAAAGAGAAAGACAATAGCAGACTGTGAAATCACAGCTAATGGAGCAAAGCAACATAAAGTGTGGAAACCTAGAGAACAACAACAAACAACAACAAAAACCAAATACAAATTACAAAACAAAGTATGGGATCCAGGAAGACAAAGGTCAGAAGCACATGATCAGGAGATCATGATTATTTTAACCTTGGGAGCCTGATGTAGGAGCATATAGCTCAACAATTTCATTATGTTCTAGTTAACTTAGGGAGTCTTGTGTTTTCAAGGTAGTTGGATTCCTATGTATCAAAATAATGTAATTATTAATGATTTGAGTTATTAGAATAGGAATTAATTAGATATTGTGAGGATATTTATAAATGCTTTCGAATGTAGGAGAACATGAGTGATTAGTGGGGAATGAGAGAGTTAGAAATCAAGTGTAATTCTTAGACTAGAAAGTGGTTTCATGATTCGAAGAACTAGAGAGGATTCTTAGGGATTAACTGGAGTTAAAAGTGGACTAAGAGGATATTCAAGATTTAGTTCAGCAGATTAAGGATCTGAACCAGAATTAGTTCAACAGAACCTTTTGTATAAATGAAAGCCTAAAAGGCATAGAGAATCAATAGAGAGTAGTAGTTAGAGAGTAGTTACAGTAGAGAGTAGTAGAGTAGTTAGTTAGTCAGAGTTAGAGAGTCAGTCATTAGGCCTACGGGTAGGAGAAGAAAGGCCATTGATATTGAAGATCAGGCCGAGGAAGAAATTCCTGTCTAAATTTTTGTTATTAATACAGATAACTCAATTCTGAGTTTATATGGTGTGTATTGAGTAATTTAATTATAGCCTATGTGTGCATCAGAGCATTTGCATAACATAAGTGTGCAGGGAATTCAGAAAGAATGTGAGAGAGAAAACAGTGCTTAGAGGAGTATTGTGATGATCAGATAGTGTTGGGGTTTGATTAATAACCAAATCAAAGTTCAGAAAGGAGCGTAGCGGAAGAGCGGAGCTCGACATCACAACAAATGAAAATCTTAAGGTGGAAGCAAATACACAGGGAGAAAGATGAATGGGCGATTACACAGTAAGAAACAGAAGAACATAGCAAAGAAGCACAAGAACCATTAGATCGATCAGATCAATGAATGAGAACAATGGAGATAGATAGCTAAGATTAAGTCGCGCAAAATAAGTCATGAAGATGAACGACGGAGATTAAGACCACATACAGAATATAAGAGTGGTCTTTGAAGGGGTACGCGGTATCTCACGCGCCCTAAAAGTGGTAAGCGATCTTTTGAAATTCTATGAGATTACCTTTAGTAGCTGACACATAGCATATGATGGAGAGAGAAAACCACTTTTCTTGCTCGCTTTTAGAGTGATAACGATCATACAATTATCTGTGAGAGATTGCGCGCCAACCGTTGGATCGAGCAGGATTGATCAACGGTGGAGATTTGGGCACACAAAAGGTGATCAGGTTGCGTAATAGCCGTTGGGTTGAGTAGGTTCAATGAACAGTGGAGATTTGAGCACATAAAAGTTGATCGGGTGATGCGATAACCTTTAGATTGAGGAATGAGATCGACAACGAAGGCTTAATGCACTAGAGAGCATTGAAATATGTGTAAAGTTTTGTGGAATGGCAGAAAGGTAATGTTAAGTGCGATTAATGAAATATTTCTATTAGATGAGTGTTATAATTGAAATAAAGCATGATTAAGGTTTTATGGGTTAAGTTTGAGTTAACCAAAGTCTAAGGACCAAGGGTATGGTTAATATGCATTGAAAAAGGATTAACCACAGTTTATGAAGGGTCATATAAGCTTCCGCTGAAAGGTTTATTAAAGTTTAGAATTTGGGTAGTTAACCCAAATGTTTTCGCTTAAATCGTAGATTTTAATGAAAGAGAACTAAACCTTGGGTTATGGAAGGTTTCACTAAGTATGGAATTTTAGCATTCCTGGGACATGTACATGACAGGTACATTGTGTGACATGCAATTTTATTTGCATAGTGTGTGTATATGTGGCTTAAGTTGCATCATTATGGTATTTGCAGCTTAGGCTAGCATCAAAATGTCTTGATCTTGAGATTTCAAATTGAAAAATTGCGCTCAGAATTTCTGCAACAGCTTGTTGAATAGGGGCATGATGTCTCTCTTCTTCATTTCTGTCCTACGATTGATAAACTCAGTGTCTTGCACAGAGGTTTCGGCACTGTCCCCCATTATAACAGCACATAAGGTGACCCTAATTCAATCCCCGTATATCCTCGGGATCGATATCACTGCTCCCAATCTTTTTCAACCATCCTTTCACTAGAGTTTTCTTGAAGAGGTAGTGCAGTTCAGGAACAACTACCATGATCTGAAACACTTGCCTTTTGAATGGTTGAAAAAATCTACTCCCAACATCGGAGTCTATAACGTAGGAGATGATCAGCAGGTAGCACGACAGATTATGCTTGAAGACACTCTCCATGTATAGCCGCTCCTATAGCCTAAGGATTCGATCTATGGTATCCAATGTTGGAAATAATTACTCCTAACAACTCACTATCACCACCACATTGTACACCACATCACTGTCATCACCATGACATGCTCAGACTTGAATGGGCGCATCGCCATACTTGTTGGGTTTCGAAGAGCCATCACTGCCTCAACCTACTTAGCGTCGAAATGGAAAATAACCGACTCAGTTTTTGTATAAATGTAGATGAGGCATAGTCCAGAAGCATGGAGTCCAAATTGTACATAGTTGTAGCTGCTTTACCTTTTGTAAATTAATGTTTGGCTTTATGTGTTATTTAACAGCCATAATTGTGTTCTTCTCTCCTTGTTTTGTTTCCGTTGTTTACTCTGAATTCCTTCAATTGGTATCATAGCGTTGTGCACTGTTTCTTTCAATTGGTATCAGAGCCAGGTTAGCCGAGAAGCCACAAGGTATTGAGTAAGTGTGAACTAGCATGGTGTGAATGTCCAATGGAATTGTTGCAGAGTGAGGTTAGAGTTGTTGTTGGCTTTAGCCAATGGTGATTTGAGTGAATTCTGGTGGAGACTCACAGAGGGCGATGTTGTGTGTTGTATGGTTGTGATTTTTGCAGCTTTAGTTGATTGACAACTGGATTATATGATTTAGTAGATATGTGCATCTTCTTCATGGTATGGAGGGCGTGCGCGGACAATTGCTTTATTACATAGCCGAGATAAGGTGGAAATTCAGAATTATTTTTGTTCTAATTTTATACTGCAACCTATCGACATATTTTTCTTTTTTCTATATTTGTAATGATCGTTGAGGCACTGCCATAGTTGCTACCTCCATTTGACAGGTTTCCTCCATTTCATATTTTTTTTAAATTGTGTGTGGTTTTGGAGATAGAGGACTCGTCAAGATTTTCAAGCGTGGAGTATATTATTTCCACAAGTTTCTGCCTAGATGTTGAAGGAGCTTGGAATTTTTTTAATTTTTCACATTCGAACATATTCCCTTTCAATTT
Source organism: Pinus taeda (assembly GCA_000404065.3). Classification (NCBI taxonomy): domain Eukaryota; kingdom Viridiplantae; phylum Streptophyta; class Pinopsida; order Pinales; family Pinaceae; genus Pinus; species Pinus taeda. Next base: position 3,325 of record APFE031447869.1, on the reverse strand, counting down.
TGTATTTCCTTTTATCACGAGACCACCTTCTTCTCCATTTAGAAGAATTTATACAGTTTCAATATTTTTTTATTCACACATATTAAAGCATGGAATGTTGAACTTGGTAGAAGTTGGAGAACGTGTTGCAATCAGTGTCTTAAGTTCGGTATGGTTGTAATCATCAGTACCAGATGGTTTACAAATGAAGTTGAGTCTTAAGTTGACTTAGTTTGCACTATTGAGGCATTGAAGCTCGAGCTCGCTATCTTCCTATCTTAATTGGAAAGTTAATTATAACGACCTTGGAATTATTTTATCTGCAACTCCGAATGGCCTGGTAATATAGTTTGGTAGCGACCATATGAATGAAGGAATTTAGAATAAAATTCTATTTACTATGGCACTGGAATTTTGTCTAACATAGTTTTGAAGGTTGGTTTATGTGACAACCATATATTTTAATTTAATGGCATGTTTATGTCGATTTCGAAATGCTTTGTTGTGAAGTTGAAAGCAGTTAGAGAAAGAAGGAAAACGCAGAGAAGCTTTGAGTTTGGAAGTGTTAATGTGATAAAGAGCATGGAACCTGTAGTGTTCTTATTAAACAAATGGGAAAAGCAAAGAGGTTGAGAAGTCTAGCAAAAGACAAAGAAGAAATTGAAGGTGATTGGTTTTTCTTTGATCTACTACCACCACCTATGTTTACTGGTAAATATTTTGATTTGTGGGTTATTAGAATGCTAACTTTTCTTCGAGCTAAAGACTTAATTGAACATTGGTCTAATAACCCATATGATGAAGTATGTGATGATTTAGCATTAAATTTTATAAAACAAGGATTGGATGATAAGTTTTGGTGCAAGGTAGCAGAAGCTACAACTTCCAATGAAGCATGGAAGATCCTCGAAGTAGAATTTGGTGCAAGGGGGAGTAATCAAGTCGAAGACAATACTGTTGTTCAGCCTGTTGTAGAAATGCTTGAAGATGAGAATGAAGATGGATTTGTAGTAGTGAATCTATAGAAAGATGAAGGATTTTATGAATCTCACTTGAAAGTGGATCACAGTGTTGATGATGTGTTATCAGCAGATGCTGATTTTGGCATATATAATATTGAAAATGGAGAAGCATCTGGTTTAGTGGATCCAATAATTGAAATTACTGATGTTAACTTTGATAAAGAACAATTCACTAGTGATGAGTGGTTGCATATGATACAACATAAATGTCTTATTGATATGATGTTATTTGGCGAGAGAAGCCCACTTGTGTTTGGAAACCAAGTGAAAGAAAACATAATTGAAGAAGCAAAGGTAGAGAATCAAGTTTATGAGGCATCAACAGAGTCGAAGAAGGAAGAACAGGAGAAGAAAGCTCTCAGTCTAGAATAGAATGACCATAACCAATATGGTTCTTAAAATGTTTTTCATATAAACTTAACATTGATTTTGTGTGTGCAGATGTTAAAAGAAACCAAGAAGAAGTAGCAAAATATGAAGAAGAATTGCAGTTTCTTGAAGCATGGCTTGAAAAACTATGTGTTGATGATGTTTGCACAGAATTTGTAGCAATGAATGTTGAATACAACATGGACGATATTGAAAATGAAAGTGTCATTGAAATTTTCATGTATTGGAGTCTTGAAGAGATAAAATTCTATTACGAACTGTTGAGGGAAATGTTCCCTAGGGCTTTTGGGTGGAAACCCTAGCAGACTGAAAGTTGCCTAAACAGAGAAACACACACTCACACAACCATTATGCTATTATAAGAAAATTCTATAGTAAGAGGGGCGTACCTCAGGTCCTACATTCGAGAAGTTCCTTTAGGGTCCAAACTCTTCTTCAAGTCCCTTTCGCTCCTTTGTCCTGCAAAACAACCAATTCCAAAGAATACAGTAGTATATGGACAAAGACCCCTAATATATTAGGTCAGAAGGGGTACATGATGACCGAAATGTATTAAGCAAGTACATGGAAAGGAAATCTGCCAAAAACCGAGGAGTACTTCACCAGAATTCAGCCTGCCAAGCCAGAAAAGGAGATCAAAAAGAAACACTGTCTGAGGCGGGCATACCCATGCTCAGAGAAAGCAAAGCATGTCCGCATATCAAGTAGAAGCGGATCCACTAAGTATACAAGTATAAATGACTAGAAAATACATAATGGATCATCTAATCATGATCAAACAAGTACATGTCCGAATATCACATATAAAATTGTCAATGATGCTGAGAAATACAACGGATCACTGATATCAAAGACTGATCCCGAAAGGTACCAACTGAACAGGATGGAAGAGGATGGTACTACACTACAAACTCAGGTGCCAGCATATAGAATGTCGCCATAACTGACTGCAACATATAAGGTGTAGTGGTATCAACTAGCAGCAACAGGAGCAACTGTCAAGTGAACCAATGAATGTTGATACAACTTGAGGTCTTCACCGACCGCCGTGGTACATTTCTACACCATGGGAATAAATGATCTGAAGTTGACCATGTGAGAAATCGTTTGATTACCGGTCATTGATGTATACCGTTAACAAACGCGAGACTACTCACCGATAATGATAATGAGCGTCAAGGTACCTAGTACAAACTAACAAGTGTGAATAAATGAGCTGAAGTCGAACACCTGTAAGAATCTATCGATCAGGAGACAATGATGGTTTCCCACTGTCGATAGCGAAGGATCTGCCACTAAGGACTGCAAACCCCAAGGTACTGCCAAATGGACTCTAGATCTTTGCCCCAGAGCAATGAGTCGGAGTCGATAGGGAAAGATCCGCTAGAAGGAAGGCATTAAGGCATCCTTCATCAATCTAGCACGAGTGTAACCCGTAGGCCAATAATGTGGAAGGAATAGGATGAAGAAGAATGTAGTAACCGAACCGAGGTACGTTTCCGGCGTACACAAGATGTAGCTAGCGCACGGCAGAAACCCTCTGAACCAACCAATAATGAAAGCTGACACAGAGGCGGGGTATCCACCAATAAAGTCAAATGGAAACCAAGGTACCGCACGAATCCCAATGTGTGATAATGTAAGCTGACGTCGAACACAAGGGAAACCACTCAGTCAAAGACCCATGATACTGATCGATGCTGAGCACAAGGTAACCTATCAATAATGAAAATAGGGCCAGGGTGAAACTCTAGGCCTGCCCTCAGAGAAAGATGTCGTCGTCGATAAGGACAAGACCCGCTAGCAAGAAGTCAATGAGGACCTTCTCAAAACCAGCACGAGTAGAGGACCAATATAACCGATGTGATGTAAGACATGATACTGACAACCGGGATGGCCGACTGAAAAATGAGTCAAGAGACACCGCAGAGAGG
>APFE031447866.1:100972-117805 GCA_000404065.3 Pinus taeda | reverse complement strand
GGGGGGGGGGGTCTGAGGGGAGACCCGAGGTCTCACTGCTCTATTATCTGAAATACCATGGAACTCAGCTCGTCGCTTGTTGCTCTGATCAACCAGATCAACTTGAAAGTATGTTGTGATTGTCCGAATTGTCCCTGAGTGAGGCGGGGTATGTAGGATCTGAGATTTGTGTCTAATATCTCTTAGATGAAGAGGGCTAAGCATCTCTAGTCATGATATGGAAGAAGGTAGAGAAGTCCGACAATGAGCTAGTTCCCAGTTCACACCCCTTGCCCTTGTTCATTAGACTCAGGAGACCTTGACAACATTGGCTTCATTGTAGAATCTCTCTCTCTCACTCTCTCTCTTGAACAGTTCTTGAGTTGTCCACTTTTCCAGTCTTGGACAAACTCACTTAGTATTTTTTATCACTGTACCTTTGTCACGGTTTTATAGACTTATACATATGCTCTGACATTGTATTCATGTATGTTTCTTTCATTATGTTATTTTCAACATTTTCTGGGAGATGCGGTCGCACTCCCACATTGTACCCATACTGCTTATAGTCCTTAGTTAGTCCCATTAACCTACTTTTGTGGTCAATCATCAGACGTTAATTCAGTTATCTTTTCCCTTTGAGTGTACTGGTATATGGAACATTATTGCAGATCTTATTTTATTAGCATCACGAGTAAGGCTGTTTGGATTCTGAAACAGGGTAGGAAGGAAGCATGCATCTTAACGAGGAAAAAATAGAATCTACCTTTGGTGAGTCCATTAAGGAAAGAAGTATGATGGGGAATTGGCACTCAATTGATGTTTCAATGCTTATTCCCTGGTGAACTTATACCAATTACTTTTCAGGGCATGATAATTAATAAAATTTTATGGAGGCTTGTTTGATGAATATGATTTTGAATATAAAATTTTAAACTACTCCATCACTTCTTGGCTTTAGTTACAAGAGTTTCCATGCAATGCTGATGCTTCCAAAAGTATCAAATTGTCAATCTTTGCAATTTAAATGAAAGATGCCTTTGTAGATCCCCATGGACTGTTATTCAACTTTGCCACTCTGATACCATTGCTGTATATTTTCAAGACTTGAAACATATTGGGGAAAGTCTGTGTGACAAATTCTGCAGTATAGCTGCTGGCTCAAAATGATCTAGTTTACAAACTGTTGACCTGAAAAGCAAGAAATGAGTGAAGTTTTTTAGTGCACAGATGTTCATGTGATTCTGCATTATAATTCTTTTTAATTTTACTTTATAAATAATGCTAAGATATTTGTCATTGCAGATTTGTGTCTATACAGACCCTGATACATGGCAGCTCATGGGTAAGTAGTAAATGCCATTGTTGACTCTTTTCAGTGTCAAAGACATCATGTCTAAATTATATTTGTACTTTATTTTGAGGGTTTTTTGGTTATAAACCTATCCTGATTTGATATACTTATGTGCAGGAAAAGAACATGCACTATTGATTTGCAATCATCGTAGTGACATAGATTGGCTTGTGGGTTGGGTTTTAGCTCAGGTTTGACATTGAGTCCTCTGTTATTAAGAAGTTTCAATTGATCTGTGTGAAGTCAAAGGAAGTAGTCAAGTTTCCTGGTTTAGCATTTATATGGATTGTGAGTTCATATATTATTTGTTGTCCTTCTGTTTCAAAAGCCACTTTCGGTTTGTAGCACTTCAATTTTAATAGCTGAACAGTTCTTGATGTTAGTTGAATTGTTTATGTTGCTGCAGTACTTTGGTTGCCTTGGGTGTGCACGTGCTATCATGAAAAAGTCCACAAAGTTTCTTCCGGTGAGTACTTGAATGGATGACAATATTGACATGTATACTTCATGTCATATGAAACATATCAATACTATTAAAATCTAAAACGTGTGAATACATGATTAATAAAACCTGTCTTTTACTTTTGTAGTCTGTTCTTATTTTCTACTAATCCCTGCTTGGTCATGGTGAATGGGTGTACTATTCTTCAGTTCTGAAGGCTTTGCTGTTAACATGTGTTATATGGTAATTATATTTTATAAACAATAAGGTCTTGTTCAAATGGTTTATATATGTAGATTGTTGGCTTTCAGTTGGCACTTTTATATCTAGCCATTCACTCGAGCTGTTTCTTAGACTAGTTTATGTGGCAGTTAAATTTCAGGCTTTGTTGAATTCAATTTTTGATGGAGTGTATAGGAGGTATCATAAAGGCGTAATACTAGAACATTATCCCAAAATTGAGATTCATACAAATAACTCATGTACAGTATGATGCATAATAAAGATGTGTTTGCATACAGAACGTCAGCTTCTATCTTCTCCATCTGCCTTATCCTTCCCAATTCTCATCTTTCCAATTTTTCAACATTTTAATTAGGCAGTTTACGCCTTAATCTGCATATTTCACGAATGCTCTTTGCTCTTTGTATAGTGTCTTGACTCTTGGTCAGCTTCCATTCTGTTGATTTGGGGTAGCATCGGATGTGCTCTAGCCACGAAAATTGGTGGAGAGGTTAAAGCACATGAGATCTCCAATACCCAGAAATGGTTTGGGCAGATTCTAAACAGTTTGGGAGATATTAAAATCATACAGAACGTCAGCTTCTATCTTCTCCATCTGCCTTATCCTTCCCAATTCTCATCTTTCCAATTTTTCAACATTTTAATTAGGCAGTTTACGCCTTAATCTGCATATTTCACGAATGCTCTTTGCTCTTTGTATAGTGTCCTGACTCTTGGTCAGCTTCCATTCTGTTGATTTGGGGTAGCATCGGATGTGCTCTAGCCACGAAAATTGGTGGAGAGGTTAAAGCACATGAGATTTCCAATACCCAAAAATGGTTTAGGCAGATTCTAAACAGTTTGGGAGATATTAAAATAATTAATATTTTTAATGGAGTCCCTAAGTCTAAACTTAGGGAAAATAAAATATTAATGTGAATTAATATAAAATTGTATTAGAAGGGTCCAAAAGTCATGGATCAAGCCAAAGTTAATCTTAGTCGTTGATTAGGGACTTAATCTCAGCCGTTGAATTGTCAATGAGAAAAGTATAAGAGGAGGCTTGAGGGTCACTTGGAGAACAGAGAGAGAGAGATCAAGAATTCGATTTTCTGGGGCAGGGTTTGTTGAGGAAATTGAGTGAAGTGATTTGAGTTGCAGCTAAGGTGCAGTGAATACAGAAACAGAGAGAGTACCAGAGCAGCAGCGCAAAAGCCGAGATAGAGGGACGCAGAGCTAGCCAGGAGCTGCGCAGTGCTTGAGAGAGCCAACATACGTGACACAGAGCCTTTAGAGGCTGACGCAGGGCAAGGAGGGGTGACGCTGGGCTGACGCTGAGCCAGCTGACGCAGTCCCTAGAGGCAGACACTGGGATTTCCGTGGGGCAGATTGGAGCTGAGAGCTGCGGGATTGGTCATTCGGGGTTTTAGACGAAATATTTACTTCTGAGTAGAGAGGTACTACTGCCGAGATTATTCTCTATTGGGTGAGATGGTTTTGGCACCCAAATTGTATTCAGAAACTGCATAATAATAAAACCTTCAAATAGCTGCACCGGTTTTCCCGCATTGGGTTTTTCCGAGGACATTGGTCCAAAAATAACTTTCACTTGTTTGCTTGTTTTTCCTTCAATTGATGATCTGTAATGTGTTGAGCATGTACTTGTATTTATTTCCAGTATTTACATGGTAAATAACTTGTTAATTAACATAACAAGTAGGCAGGAATAAAGCAGTAAAGTACATGAAGGGTTTCTAACAGTTAGGCTTGGAAATTTCAACACATTCTGTTCTATCCAGATAAATGGCAGGTTTTAAATTCTTTTCCCTGGAACAAGAACTACATTATGTGATCAAAGTTGGTGCAAGATTAAAAGGAAAATGGTCAAAACTTCTGAATACATTAATGACCAAGTTGCTAGAGTACGTTGGTGCAGGGATGGGTGTGGGGGTACATAGAGATTCATCACAAAAAATTTTAGAAATGTTAACAGAACCAAAATTGATCTAAAACAGTAAAATATAAAACATAACATAATATGATTATTGACTAGTGCAATAATAAGATTGGAGTCAGTTAAAGGATTGGTTGACATGATGTAAGAATGGAATAAAATATAAACTCAAATTTAAACATGAAAAATTGTTTCTGGCCTTGGTCCACTGAGGAAAAATGGTTTTAACTGCCCCCTGTTGCTGCCATATTCAATATTTACTTCTGTTGTTGCTGCCAACATTTTTATGTTGTGAGTTTTTGAAGGGGATGGCTCTTCTAACATGGCATTCTTCCTGATTTTGGGTTTTATGGTGTGGGGATGCCCCAGTTGTTGGGGATGTTTCCTTGCTTGTTCTGTTTTGGATAGGAACATATTTACTGTCACACTGGTTAAAGTGATGATTTGGGTAGCATTGGATGTGCTCTAGCCATGAAAATTGGTGGAGAGGCTAAAGCACATGAGATCTCCAAGACCCATAAATGGTTTGGGGAAATTCCACCCGGTTAGAGAGATATTAAAATAATTAATATTTTTAATGGAGTTCCTAAGTCTAAACTTAGGAAAATAAAAATATTAATGGGTATTAATATAAAACTGGATGAGAATGTTCCAAATGACATGGATCAAGTCAAATCTAATCTTAGCTATTGATTAGAAATTTTAATCTCGGCCGTTGAAGACTCGACAAAAAAAAGTATAAGAGGAGGCTTGAGGGTCAGTGGGAGATACATCAAGATTGATCAGTTAGTTCGATTTTCTGGAGCGGGGTTTGCTGAGAAAATTCGAACAAGTGATCTGAGTTGCAGCGATGGGCAGTGAGTGCACAGCAAAGAGGCAGAGATAGTGCTGGAGGGCCAACATAGTGGTTGAAGAGGCTACGCAGAGCCAATAGGAGCCACGCGGAGTGCCAGAGGGACTGCGCAGAGGCTAGCAGGGCTTGCGTGGGTGACGCAGAAGGGCAGAGCAGCAAACGACTGACGCAGGGGATTCCAGAGCTATGCAGAGGCTAGGAAGGTTGACGCAGAACCTCAGAGAAGCGTTGGAAGGATTTTTGTGGAGCAGACTTGTTGAATATCTGTTTCCGAAGAGAGGTATTACTACCAGATAGATACCTCTGTTGGGTGAGCCAGTTTGGCACCCTAGTTGTACTCAATAAAGCTACTTAATAATAAAACCCTTAGAACTGCTGCACTGGTTTTCCTAAGTTGGGTTTTTTACGTGGATGATTGTCCAAAAATAACGGTGTCCCTTGTGTGTTTGTCTGTTATTTCAGTTGATGATATGTAGATGAGTTGAGACTGGATTTGTGTTTATTTTCAATATTTATATAGTTAAAGAACTTGTTAAAGAATAAACAAGTAGGTGAAATAAACCAGATAATGCAGTAGGAATTTTTGATGTGTTAGATTCAGAAAAATCAACATGGTATCAGAGGATTGTAGATCACAGGAGGACTGAAGGCACTAACGTAATTAGAAGTATCTGCAACAGTAGCAGCTGTCCTGAGAGACAGAGCTGCACCTAAGCAGAAAGCAGCAAAGGAGGAGTGACGCAGAGGGCCTGCGTCATCATTTCGTGCTAGAGAAAGGGCCAACGCAAAAGCAGATAGAGGCAGAAGAGGTTCACGAAGAGCCATGTCATCCTACAGGTAGGCTTGACGCAATTTGCCAAAGGAGTGATTCAGCGTTTGCCGGGATTGCGCAGAACTAAGAGGCTCAGTTTCTTTAGCTGATGGGGCCTAGGGAGCTGTGGGCATATTGTGGATTGGGAAGATGGTGGGGTGCTGTTGTTGTCGAAGCAAAATAGTACCTAATGAGACAAAACCAAGGTCTAGGGAGCCGATGCCTTGAGGGATTTCTAGCCAAGAAATCTAGATCCAAGTTGCAATTGCAAAGAGGATCGGAGAGGAGCGGATCGACAGTTGGCAAGAAAATTTCTAGTAGGGAAATCGAGACTCAGAGGGAGTCTAGGAGAAAAATTTCAGGAGGGAAGTCAAGACTCAGAGGGAGTCGAGAAGAAGAGTGGAGATGGCAATGAATGGATTGAGGGATCAGGACAGGTTGGACGAGGCCTCCAACTTTGTCATTTGGAAGGCCATGATCTTGTCTATTCTGGATAGACATCACATCAAGGGCTTTGCCTTGAGAACTATGGCTATCCTAGTTGACCCAGCTGATAATGAAAGGTATGAGGATGCAATGGCCAAGGCAAAGTGCATAATCCTTGATGGGGTCAAGGATCATGTAGTAGAACATATTGTCGAGAAGAACACGACAAAGGAGATGTGGGATACCTTGACGACATTGTATCAGGGCACTTCCGTGCAGAGGAAGATGCTACTAGAGAATCAACTACGGTCGTATTAGATGCAAAAGGGGGAGCAGATAGATCTATACCTCAGCAGGTTGCAAGAGATACAGGACCAACTTACTTCCATAGGGGCCATGCTGGATCAGGAGTTCATGGTGAAGACCGCCCTGAATGCAGTCTTCGAGGATTGGGAGACATTTGTCCAAAGCATTTTGGGCAGAGCAACTCTTCCAGGATGGGAAGAGATGTGGGCAGCTCTTCGCCAAGAAGAGATAAGATGACTGACCAAGGTGGGGAGTAGCAGCAAAGGAGGTCGACTCATGAAAGAGGAGGAGGAGGAGGCGGCTTTGGCATCTGCGAGACAACAAGGGAATAGGAAGAAGAAGGACATCTCCAAGGTGAAGTGCTTCCATTATGAGGAGCTGTGTCATTATGCAGCCCAGTGTCCCAGGAAGAAGAATAAGGGAGAGGCTTCTGACTCCGAGGCAGCTCTCGCTAAGGTGGAGAAAGAAGTCGAGACGAATGACGACTGTGCCATGAGTGCTCATGCAGCTTTAGAGAAGAGGTGGGGAGACATCGAGCTGTAGTCAGGAGGACTACAAAAGATGAGGGGTAGGATCCTTGAGGTACCCAAACTCTTGGATCATATCCGACTATGGGAGCCCCGAGAGACAGTAGCAGGATGACAGATGTCGGTAGAAGCAAGATACGGATGGAACGACAAGGTAGTGCTAGAGTACAGTGGTCTCTGGCAGCGCAGTGAAGGTTGCAACAGTGCGAGAGGAACAAAGGTGGTTGCAACAGTGCAGAAAGGCACAAAGACGGTTGTAGCAGTGCGAGAGGCACAAAGATGTTGCAGCAGCGCAGAGACAGTAGAGGGAGCACAAGATAGCAGTAGAGGTAGCTTCAACATCAGGGGGCTTCTAGCTTGACAAGGATGTCAGTAGTTGGGTGGATCAGTTACTTACTTCTTAGTAATTGAGTTGAAGTGTAACAATTAGTAGTGGTAGTGCTATGCGCAGCACAATGTAGCATGATGAAAGCGAATTGCAGTGCTGATGCAGTGTTGGGAGGAAGGACCAACAGTAACACAGATGCAGAGGGAGCTGCAGTACAAATGTAGTAGTGGTAGTGGCAGAGCCATGGGCAACGGTACAAGAGGCAACAGTGCAGAGGATGTTGGGTAGTAGGCCAAGTATCAGCACAGGTACCGGTGCCAGATGATCAGGGTGATGTTCAGTGGTGGAGCATTACTAGAGCACATTCCTCACTAAGAGGGAGTGTTGATTTGGGGTAGCATTGGATGTGCTCTAGCCATGAAAATTAATGGAGAGGCTAAAGCACATGAGATCTCCAAGACCATAAATGGTTTGGAGAAATTCCACCCGGTTAGAGAGATATTAAAATAATTAATTTTTTTAATGGAGTTCCTAAGTCTAAACTTAGGAAAATTAAAATATTAATATGTATTAAGATAAAACTGGATGAGAATGTTCTAAATGACATGGATCAAGCGAAATTTGATCTTAGTCGTTGATTAGATATTTAATCTCGTCTGTTGAAGACTCAACATAAAAAGTATAAGAGGAGGCTTGAGGGTCAGTTGGAGATACACCAAGATTGATCAGTCAGTTCGATTTTTTGGAGTGGAGTTTGTTGAGAAAATTTGAACAAGTGATCTGAGTTGCAGCAAGGGGCAATGAGTGCATAGCAAAGAGGCAGAGATAGTGTCGGAGGGCCAATGTAGTGATTGAGGAGGCTATGCAGAGCCAACAGGAGCCACGCAGAGGGCTAGAGAGACTGCGCAGAGGTTAGTAGGGCCTGTGTGGGTGACACAGAAGGCCAAAGAGCCAGCGCAGAGCAATAGAGGGCGGGACGTAGGGGGTTCCAGAGCTACACAGAGGCTTGGAGGGCTGATGCAGAGCCTTAGAGAAGTGTTGGAAGGATTTTTGTGGAGCAGACTTGTTGAATATCTGCTTCCGAAGAGAGGTATTACTGCCAGATAGATATCTCTATTGGGTGAGGTTGTTTGGCACCCTAGTTGTACTCAAGAAAGCTGCTTAATAATAAAACCCTCAGAACTGCTGCACCGATTTTCCCAAGTTGGGGTTTTCTAGGGACGATTGTCCAAAAATAACGGTGTCCCTTGTGTGTTTGTCTGTTATTTCAGTTGATGATCTGTAGATGAGTTGAGACTGCATTTGTGTTTATTTTCAGTATTTATATGGTTAAATAACTTGTTAAGGAATAGACAAGTAGGTGAAATAAATCAGATAATGCAGTAGGAATTTTTGATGTGTTAGATTTAGAAAAATCAACATAAAGGTCACAAACTTGTTCTTGGAATTGTTTTTTCATTATCAAAGCTTTGAATGAATATAAATGGGGAACTGTGACCATAGTCGAAAATATATTACTGTTCTTGCTGTCAACATGACACATCTCCCAATTTTGGGTTTTGTAGTGTGGGGATGTCACTTGCCAAGCAAGTGGATGTCCCTGGATGTTGGGGATGTTTCCCTACCTTCCCTGGTTGGGAGGGATGTTTCCTGGGGATAGGGACATGTCACTTGGAAACACAAGTCAGAGGACACTAAAACTTGCTTTTGGAATTGTTGATTGCATTCTCAAAACTTTGAGTGAAAGTACATAGGGAGCTCCTTTTAAGTAGAAAAAGTAAACATCAGATGGTATTGTTAATTGGCTTCTCCTAATAATAAATAATCTTACATGCAATTTATTATATATTGATATTTGGCAGTTACTAAATTTGTTCCTTAATTATGCCTTTGAGGTGGAAATGTGTGGTTTGGACTATGATTATGCTTCATAATCATGGTGCAGCTTCAGAAGCACAAGAAATATGAAGATTATATGATATAAGTGAGGAACAATGGAGAATTTAAACTTTGAAATTTAAAATAAAAAGTTAAAAACTATTAAGAAATTTTTAGACTCGACAAAGTAATCGACAAGAAAAGGATGCAAGGGATATTTTTAGATATCACTCTTTTGGATGGGTCTGAAATGATCAATAACCATTTTGTTGATGGTTCTCTTCTTTTGGTGCACTTGGATCAGGGCTCGGTTGGAGCTATTAGGGGTTGCTCAGATACTTTCTATAGTGCGTATGGGGTAGTAGTCAATGAATGGAAAACATAGTATTGGTTGTTTGGGCTTGAGGATTCTCCAACTCGGATTCTGCGTTTATGGAATTTGGTCATCCCTGGATTGATTGTTGGCTGTCCTGGGATACCATCTTGTGTTGAAGGAAATGTAACTAGGTTCGGTCTTCATAAATATACTTTTGATATTTGTATTTATTCAAAAAAATAAATACTATTTTTATAATATATGTCAATGAGTTTCTTGCTCATTGAAATAGGTCTAGCACATGTTAAAGTGTTATAGGTGAGTCAAATAGTCTAAAGAAAATGTGGAAGACCCTTAAGGGCATGTTACACCATGTATATATTTGTATAAGAATCAAAGAATATCTCTCCAAGCAAAGTCAAAGTCCTCTCCATGCAACGGCATCATCAAAAGAGAAAAACCGATGCAAAGGAAGTCAAGTCGGCCTAAGGGAGGGACAATCCTCTATATATAGAGGCTGTCCACTCCAACAAAATTATAATCACCTCTGAAATCAACGAGCAAGTGAAGTCAAATAAAAGGTGGAAAAGTCGAGTTTAAAGGAGCCTCTAGTGCAGCAAAGAAGGAGGAGACATAACCGAAGTCTAAAGGACTGTTTTAGGGTGAATTGCAGTCACACGTGCGAGGAAAAGAAGGGTTGTTTGCAGTCACAAAAGCAACAACATCAAAGTTGCTCATCTCTCATTGTTTGGGCTAGAAACTAAGGCCTATAAGGCCTCCCACTATAGCGAAGAAGAGACTCTCTCAAGCGAAGAAGAAAAGGGTCAAAACCTAAGGGAAACCTCCCACACGTGCGAAAAACTGGGGCTGCAGTGTTGTGACATCAAGTCTACAACTTCACATTAAGAAGGAGCTCGGTTGGTTAAGAGAAGGAAGACATCATCTTATGTGAAAGAGTTCACTAAGGATCAAGGAGAAATATCTCTTCTAGAACTAAGCATAACAAGGTCTATCATCAGTTTGCGAAAGAAGTAGGAGGACAAAGTGCCGAGAAAAGAAAGTGCAGGAAGAAGGAAGGACTTGACTTGTGCTTGGAGGATATTTTTGTCAAGGGTCTAGGGCTTGGCATTGATCAATAAGAAGCTTCAATAAGAGAAACTTATTAAAGGGTTTTCCTCTCAAGAGAAGAGAGGTTTTGGCCTTGGCAGAGAGCCATCATCTTGTGTTCTTGTTCTTATCTTTTTGGTAGCAGTTTGATGAAGTACACACACATGCATTAATAATAATAAGAAGAAGATTAAGCTAACAAGAAAAAGTAAAAAGACTCCACAAATTGTTATCAAGTCAAGAAGAATCACACTACATAGAATTGCCCTAAATTCTTCAACATCTTGTACCAGTCTTTCGGTTGTTGATATGTGGAATCAGTGTCCAGAATTGCAACCAAGATTTTGCTTTTTCCCTTGGGCAGTAATCTTACAATGGTCACCGGTAATCTTATAGTTGTCTTTTGCATTCTCCAAGCCTCTCACATGTACCATGTCTTTTATTGGCTCTTGAGCAAGGCGCAATTCAAGAGATTGAAGTAGATCCTTAGGTTCTTTCTTTGGTCCAAGTATGGTGGTGAGTGAGCTCCTTGTCACGAACAAAGTTTGTATACTTCAACGGTATGCTTTGATACCAATGTTACGAACAAAGTTCATATACTTAGAGGAATGCTTTGATACCAATGTAACGAACAAGGTTCGTATACACAGTGTAATACTCAGAATATCTGGTATATAAGAATGTCCATCATGGAACATATAATATATTATATAAGAATATTTGAATACAAGTGAGATTATTACAAATGAGGATGAGGCCCTGTTGAAGAAAGTGTAACTAGGTTTGGTCTTCATGACATTGTAATTATGTTTTATGTAAAAATATATTTATTGTATTCCTTGCATCACGGGGTTCATGAGCAAGAAGTGTCATTCATAGGTCAAGGACTTCTTCTTGATGTCTTTAGGATTTGTCATAATTAAAGAGCTCGTCTAGAGCCTATGTTCAATGTATGCAAAGGGTGTCCAACAATCCTCCAAATGACAAGCACAATCTTCTTCACGTCGGCCAACAAATCGAATTAAATTCACTCATGTCGACCTGCATTCATGTCGGCCTGCATAATAAGGTGACACATCTCTTCACGAATACAAGTCGACTTGTATACATGACAAACCATTATATATATGCGGCTAGAGTCACAGAGAGACAAAACTTCACATAAGCCTTTGTAACTTTGGATATCTCTGAAATCTCGTTATTAATTACAGTGAAATCTTCGTATACCCCTATGAAATCTTGGACAAGTAAAATACAGGAACTTGGACAAGCATAATAGAACAGGAAGCTCAGATGAAGACAATATTACAATGTTTCGGTGGAGGAGTCTATATTTTTCGGATGGATATTACAAGGGTGCACACTCTCACTGTCTCGGCATAATAAGAAGGAGCACTGATGTATTCTCGACATAACAGCGACAAGACAAATTTCGGTGCAAGGAGAATATAGTTATAGTCTTGTTGATGAAGGTGATTTCAGGATCACACAATAGCACACATAGTCTTGGCATAATCATGATGCGAAGGTCTCAAAGTAACACACTCTGTCTCAACGATGCAACTATGAAACAGTCATGATTTCGATGGATGTAGGTACAGATCTCGTTCATATATATGAAGATCTCGTTGGTATGGTGAAGGCCTCGATGAAGGTGCAACAATGGTGTTGCACCAGTGATGAAGATCTCGATGAAGGTGCAGCCATGGTGCAACAACAATGAAGATCTCCTTAGTGCAGAAGTGATGGCTTCAGTGGTGCAGCAATCGTGATCTCAACAGTGACAAAGAAGTGGATTGGTGTCTTGGTCTTGGAATGGCTTGATAGGTCAAGGGTCATGGTCTTGGTATTCGTCAATTGGAATCTCTATAAAAGGAATTTTTGTGTGGGTTTTCCTCTCCAAGAGGGAGAGGTTTTGGCCCTGGCAGAAAGCCAACATTGTGTGTTCTTGTCTCTTTGTTTTGGTAACTATTTGATTAAGTAAGAAATACACACACTAATGATATCAAGAAAAATTGTGCTAATAAACTAAAGATAAAATACCTCACAAATAGTTATCATACTAAGAAGAATATCATCAACTATAATTGCCCCAGATTTTTCAATAGGGCTTGCTTATATACCCTAGGCAGATACCTCTTCCCCAACGGTCATGTCCTTAGGGATATACCTCTTCATTAATTAATTACTAGCTAATTAATCATTATTTATTATTATTATTGTTTACATTATTGTATTATTTTATATATATTTTATTCATAAAATTTCCTTCCTCTTCAAAAAGCTTTGCCCTCAAAGCTTATTGCTGACAAGGCGTGTCATTTTTTTTTTTTTCTTTCTCTTGTAAACTATTTGCATATTTCGGTATTCTTCGAGTTGCCATCTTTGTTGACACAAGATGATAAGATCTTTGGAGTGATAAATAAAATTGCCGAACTAAGAAGGGATTTGACCATCCTAAGTTAATCCTCTGTGGAGTCTTGCGGTGACTGGAAACTTGTGATGAATTGTTATCACATGAGTGGATTGTACAAACTTCAGTATTCCTCGGAACATAAGTTTGTTGTTTATGTTCTGAGTGATATTGATAAGTAGATTTATTGAAAAGTCTGCTCTTGTGGTTCAAATGTCGATAAGGAGTTCTTCTGTTTTGACTTTCTCTTATCACGTGTGTGGCAATTTCTTGATTTACTTCAGGTACTGATGTCGCTGAATTGGTTACAAAATATTCACTTGGAATTTCTATTGTCTGAATTGCAACATTTGAATATGTTTGTCCTTCAATTGGTTTGTCATTTTCTTGAGTTGTGATATTGATTGGGTTGGTTTTCGTATCTTTTTCTTCAACGCGGAATGAAGACTGCGTCACTTCTTCCGTAATAAATTCTTCTGATTTGTTGTTCAATGATTTATTATCATTTTTGAGTTTCTTAATTTTAGTGAGTAGACTTTGATTATGATTTTTTAGACATAAGAGTTCCTCATTTTTTGAGTCAAATTTATTTTGGCATTCGAGCTTCTCGTCTTTTAAACACTTGATTTTTTCTAATAACCTTTGATTAAAGCCTTTCAAGCGTAAATTTTCCTCTTCTTTTTCTGATAAACTTTCGTTGAGCTTCTTGTAAGAACTTTCCTTTTCTTGTTCTAACTTGTGCTTCTTAATTTTACACTTTTTGACTTGTGCAAGTAGTTTTTGGATATGATCTTTTAAACAATTTTTGTTTTTTTGTTTTTATTGGATACGACCTCCTCAAGCTCTTTTTACTTTTCTGATATTGTGTTTTGATTCTTTTGAGGCATCAATTTTGTAACATCTTTAAAGTCTTCTGATGAGGGCATTATTGATTCTGACTTCATTGCCATGTCTCAAAATGTGATCGTCTTTCCCTTAGGAGAAAACATCAATTTTTTCTCTATGTTTAACATGAACTTACCCAATTCTTTAAATCAAGGTCGACCAAGAATTATGTCAACCTCTTTGTCATATATAGTTACTGTTACCCCCACCATTTTGTGGGCGATATCCCAATGATATTTTTTTTTTCTCCAAGATGGTCCTCAGCTGGCAGCCAACTTCCCTTTGCAGCCACCAGCTAGCTCATTCTGCCATTTCTCCGCCACCTAAGCCAGCCATGTGGTCCCTCGCCCATCTGCCATGATTGTATGTTTGAAGGTGGGCCTCTCGAACCTAAAGGTATGTCTTGTCATTTGGAAATTGAGTATTGTAGTTTGCTTATCATGGAGACTTCTAGCCATGGATTAATGGGGGGATTCAACGGAAAGAATGGGCTAGGTCTGTGCTTTTGTCCCCTATGTTGTTTTGGGGTAGCATCGGATGTGCTCTAGGTCTCAAATTTTGCAGGGAGGCGTGGGCACATGTATTCCAAAGAATCCAGAAAGCGTTTTGGGAAATTCCACCTAGAGACAATTTTATTAAAATAATTAATATTTTTTAATGGGACCCTAAGTCTAAACTTAGGAAATTAAAAATATTAATGGGTATTAATCTAATTGTGGGTGTAACTTCTAGAAGAAGACAAGGATCAAGTTAAAATGATCTTAGCCATTGATTAGCTTTTAATTTGGCCATTGAATTTCAATGAGAAGATTATTTAAGGGAGCTCGAGGAAAACACACTGAGAGATCAAGAGATCGAATTTATGAAGTGAGAAGTTCTTAGGAGGAAGTTTTGATCAAGGAGATTTCTTGCAGTTGAGGGGCAGGGATAGCATCCGAAGAGAGATTTTCTCAGTCGAAGAATCATTAGCAGAGAGAGGCAAAGAGTGATCCAGTAGCCTAGACACATAAGCTGACATAGGGCCACAAAGGGCCACGCAGAGGCAGTGCATAGGGTGAGAGAGAGTCCGAGATTTTGCTGGGGAGAGTTAGCTTCAGAAGCCGGTAGCCGGAGTGTGAGACCGGGAGGCTGAGAGTAGAGACTCTAGGTAGCAAATCGATCAACAAACTAGGTGACACAGTGCCTAGAGAGGTTGACGCAGGGACTGCTTGAGGACTGTGCAGAGGTAGCGTAGGGCTTGCCAGAGGCACTTCATCCAGGGTCCGGATCAACCAGGATTTTTCTCAGTGATTGTGTAAGGTAATCTCACAAATCTTTCTGCCAATATTTCTCTCTGTAACTGAATAACTAGAGAGGTATTCAGAATTTGATACTGCTTAATAATAATAAACTGTTAAATTGGCAACTAGGGCCAAACTCCATGTGGATCAGCTTATTTATGGCAGCTGATATTTTTATTGGATCCCTCTCATTGAGAGGTGTAGGATTGATCTAAAGATCATCCGGTTTCGATAAGTATTTATGAAGTTATGAATTTATTTATGTTATGGAATTATTATCAAGCCGACCAGCAACTTGAGTAGGCTAAGAAGCCCAATAGACGTGTCTATTCATCATCTACATTTTAGTATAAATTGGTGAGGATTTGAAGTCATTTCAACACACATCTTTATGAGTGATCTCCTCCTCTCCACGTCTTGGGTTATTGATGAAGGAGAGACACTTAGAAGAATATGTTGACCTTGGATGATGCCCTAGCTGTTGTACGTTGTTGAAGGAGATCTGACCGCAGCAAGGAGACCGTAATAGGCAGCAAAAAGGAAGGCCTAATCCGCAGCAAAAGGAAGGCCTAATCCGCAGCAAAGGAAGGCTCCTAACCGCAGCAAGAGTATGCCCTCGCCGCAGCAAAAAGGAACATTCAGCGTGGCTGTTCTGAGGCCATTTCAGGAAGACCGTGAGGCTGTTTAGGAGGGCCGAGTTAGAGGAGATAAGCATCAGATCTGTTGGGGTATCGTTGGAAGGAAAAGGATCAGGTTTATGCTGCCTGGAAGCTACAGGAAGACTGTGTGTTAGGCCGCAGGCCATAACACCACAGTCAAGTATTGTGTTGGGATGTTTGAGGGCTTATATATGCCCAGATCAACAACATAACGAAGGAGCTTTCCTATGAGGCAATACCGCAGAGGTTAAAGGCTGTTTTGATGACTGTTGGAGGACCGTTACAATAGTGCTTGGTGCCCTAACCAGTCATCATGATGACAGTAGCAAAACTATTATTGATTGTGTCCTATTTCATGAAACAGTGACAACTAGTGCAGCAAGAAGACATCAGAGTTCTGGGAGATGTTTTGGGTCAAGGGTTGACCATGATTGCCTCTGTTTTCTGGACATCCTGCTGGTGCATTCACAGTCCAAGCAGTCCTAAATGCAGGCAATGGAGACACCTAATATGCAGTCAATGAAGACATCTAAGAGCAGCAAGGAGAACTGTTTTGTTGTAGGTGACAGCACGAGGATAAACGTTGTTACATATCTTAGATTTGAGTATAGTTTCATGATGAGTAAGTGCTGTCATAGAAGAACCTTAGACAGCATAGATTTGATAAATGGGGCAGCCTCTAGGATGATGCAACATGATCAGTGAGACTGCATAGTGATGTATGGACAGCATGAAGTAGATCAGGGGCAGCAAATGGACGAGATGCTGGACGATGATAGGTGAAGGAGTCACCTTGAGAATCAGTTGAAGCAGAATGTCTTCAACTGATCTCATCATGATACGAAATGATCTATGCTAGATCTAGATAAGTCAAAGTATTGACTGCTGTTGTAAATGTTCTCTCTCTCTCTTTCTCTGCTGAACTTTGAAGATAAAAGAAGATTTGATCAAAGGGTTTCCCCACACATTGTGGGGTTTGTCCCTGGCTCGCGCCATATCTTGTGTCCTCTTGTCTGGGCTTGTCTTCTGCGTTTTATATTTATGTTCTATCTGCAGTTTATCATAATGCTGATGTGATTGCCAATTGTGAAAA
>APFE031447866.1:69656-100849 GCA_000404065.3 Pinus taeda | reverse complement strand
TGTGTTTATTTTCAATATTTATATAGTTAAAGAACTTGTTAAAGAATAAACAAGTAGGTGAAATAAACCAGATAATGCAGTAGGAATTTTTGATGTGTTAGATTCAGAAAAATCAACATGGTATCAGAGGATTGTAGATCACAGGAGGACTGAAGGCACTAACGTAATTAGAAGTATCTGCAACAGTAGCAGCTGTCCTGAGAGACAGAGCTGCACCTAAGCAGAAAGCAGCAAAGGAGGAGTGACGCAGAGGGCCTGCGTCATCATTTCGTGCTAGAGAAAGGGCCAACGCAAAAGCAGATAGAGGCAGAAGAGGTTCACGAAGAGCCATGTCATCCTACAGGTAGGCTTGACGCAATTTGCCAAAGGAGTGATTCAGCGTTTGCCGGGATTGCGCAGAACTAAGAGGCTCAGTTTCTTTAGCTGATGGGGCCTAGGGAGCTGTGGGCATATTGTGGATTGGGAAGATGGTGGGGTGCTGTTGTTGTCGAAGCAAAATAGTACCTAATGAGACAAAACCAAGGTCTAGGGAGCCGATGCCTTGAGGGATTTCTAGCCAAGAAATCTAGATCCAAGTTGCAATTGCAAAGAGGATCGGAGAGGAGCGGATCGACAGTTGGCAAGAAAATTTCTAGTAGGGAAATCGAGACTCAGAGGGAGTCTAGGAGAAAAATTTCAGGAGGGAAGTCAAGACTCAGAGGGAGTCGAGAAGAAGAGTGGAGATGGCAATGAATGGATTGAGGGATCAGGACAGGTTGGACGAGGCCTCCAACTTTGTCATTTGGAAGGCCATGATCTTGTCTATTCTGGATAGACATCACATCAAGGGCTTTGCCTTGAGAACTATGGCTATCCTAGTTGACCCAGCTGATAATGAAAGGTATGAGGATGCAATGGCCAAGGCAAAGTGCATAATCCTTGATGGGGTCAAGGATCATGTAGTAGAACATATTGTCGAGAAGAACACGACAAAGGAGATGTGGGATACCTTGACGACATTGTATCAGGGCACTTCCGTGCAGAGGAAGATGCTACTAGAGAATCAACTACGGTCGTATTAGATGCAAAAGGGGGAGCAGATAGATCTATACCTCAGCAGGTTGCAAGAGATACAGGACCAACTTACTTCCATAGGGGCCATGCTGGATCAGGAGTTCATGGTGAAGACCGCCCTGAATGCAGTCTTCGAGGATTGGGAGACATTTGTCCAAAGCATTTTGGGCAGAGCAACTCTTCCAGGATGGGAAGAGATGTGGGCAGCTCTTCGCCAAGAAGAGATAAGATGACTGACCAAGGTGGGGAGTAGCAGCAAAGGAGGTCGACTCATGAAAGAGGAGGAGGAGGAGGCGGCTTTGGCATCTGCGAGACAACAAGGGAATAGGAAGAAGAAGGACATCTCCAAGGTGAAGTGCTTCCATTATGAGGAGCTGTGTCATTATGCAGCCCAGTGTCCCAGGAAGAAGAATAAGGGAGAGGCTTCTGACTCCGAGGCAGCTCTCGCTAAGGTGGAGAAAGAAGTCGAGACGAATGACGACTGTGCCATGAGTGCTCATGCAGCTTTAGAGAAGAGGTGGGGAGACATCGAGCTGTAGTCAGGAGGACTACAAAAGATGAGGGGTAGGATCCTTGAGGTACCCAAACTCTTGGATCATATCCGACTATGGGAGCCCCGAGAGACAGTAGCAGGATGACAGATGTCGGTAGAAGCAAGATACGGATGGAACGACAAGGTAGTGCTAGAGTACAGTGGTCTCTGGCAGCGCAGTGAAGGTTGCAACAGTGCGAGAGGAACAAAGGTGGTTGCAACAGTGCAGAAAGGCACAAAGACGGTTGTAGCAGTGCGAGAGGCACAAAGATGTTGCAGCAGCGCAGAGACAGTAGAGGGAGCACAAGATAGCAGTAGAGGTAGCTTCAACATCAGGGGGCTTCTAGCTTGACAAGGATGTCAGTAGTTGGGTGGATCAGTTACTTACTTCTTAGTAATTGAGTTGAAGTGTAACAATTAGTAGTGGTAGTGCTATGCGCAGCACAATGTAGCATGATGAAAGCGAATTGCAGTGCTGATGCAGTGTTGGGAGGAAGGACCAACAGTAACACAGATGCAGAGGGAGCTGCAGTACAAATGTAGTAGTGGTAGTGGCAGAGCCATGGGCAACGGTACAAGAGGCAACAGTGCAGAGGATGTTGGGTAGTAGGCCAAGTATCAGCACAGGTACCGGTGCCAGATGATCAGGGTGATGTTCAGTGGTGGAGCATTACTAGAGCACATTCCTCACTAAGAGGGAGTGTTGATTTGGGGTAGCATTGGATGTGCTCTAGCCATGAAAATTAATGGAGAGGCTAAAGCACATGAGATCTCCAAGACCATAAATGGTTTGGAGAAATTCCACCCGGTTAGAGAGATATTAAAATAATTAATTTTTTTAATGGAGTTCCTAAGTCTAAACTTAGGAAAATTAAAATATTAATATGTATTAAGATAAAACTGGATGAGAATGTTCTAAATGACATGGATCAAGCGAAATTTGATCTTAGTCGTTGATTAGATATTTAATCTCGTCTGTTGAAGACTCAACATAAAAAGTATAAGAGGAGGCTTGAGGGTCAGTTGGAGATACACCAAGATTGATCAGTCAGTTCGATTTTTTGGAGTGGAGTTTGTTGAGAAAATTTGAACAAGTGATCTGAGTTGCAGCAAGGGGCAATGAGTGCATAGCAAAGAGGCAGAGATAGTGTCGGAGGGCCAATGTAGTGATTGAGGAGGCTATGCAGAGCCAACAGGAGCCACGCAGAGGGCTAGAGAGACTGCGCAGAGGTTAGTAGGGCCTGTGTGGGTGACACAGAAGGCCAAAGAGCCAGCGCAGAGCAATAGAGGGCGGGACGTAGGGGGTTCCAGAGCTACACAGAGGCTTGGAGGGCTGATGCAGAGCCTTAGAGAAGTGTTGGAAGGATTTTTGTGGAGCAGACTTGTTGAATATCTGCTTCCGAAGAGAGGTATTACTGCCAGATAGATATCTCTATTGGGTGAGGTTGTTTGGCACCCTAGTTGTACTCAAGAAAGCTGCTTAATAATAAAACCCTCAGAACTGCTGCACCGATTTTCCCAAGTTGGGGTTTTCTAGGGACGATTGTCCAAAAATAACGGTGTCCCTTGTGTGTTTGTCTGTTATTTCAGTTGATGATCTGTAGATGAGTTGAGACTGCATTTGTGTTTATTTTCAGTATTTATATGGTTAAATAACTTGTTAAGGAATAGACAAGTAGGTGAAATAAATCAGATAATGCAGTAGGAATTTTTGATGTGTTAGATTTAGAAAAATCAACATAAAGGTCACAAACTTGTTCTTGGAATTGTTTTTTCATTATCAAAGCTTTGAATGAATATAAATGGGGAACTGTGACCATAGTCGAAAATATATTACTGTTCTTGCTGTCAACATGACACATCTCCCAATTTTGGGTTTTGTAGTGTGGGGATGTCACTTGCCAAGCAAGTGGATGTCCCTGGATGTTGGGGATGTTTCCCTACCTTCCCTGGTTGGGAGGGATGTTTCCTGGGGATAGGGACATGTCACTTGGAAACACAAGTCAGAGGACACTAAAACTTGCTTTTGGAATTGTTGATTGCATTCTCAAAACTTTGAGTGAAAGTACATAGGGAGCTCCTTTTAAGTAGAAAAAGTAAACATCAGATGGTATTGTTAATTGGCTTCTCCTAATAATAAATAATCTTACATGCAATTTATTATATATTGATATTTGGCAGTTACTAAATTTGTTCCTTAATTATGCCTTTGAGGTGGAAATGTGTGGTTTGGACTATGATTATGCTTCATAATCATGGTGCAGCTTCAGAAGCACAAGAAATATGAAGATTATATGATATAAGTGAGGAACAATGGAGAATTTAAACTTTGAAATTTAAAATAAAAAGTTAAAAACTATTAAGAAATTTTTAGACTCGACAAAGTAATCGACAAGAAAAGGATGCAAGGGATATTTTTAGATATCACTCTTTTGGATGGGTCTGAAATGATCAATAACCATTTTGTTGATGGTTCTCTTCTTTTGGTGCACTTGGATCAGGGCTCGGTTGGAGCTATTAGGGGTTGCTCAGATACTTTCTATAGTGCGTATGGGGTAGTAGTCAATGAATGGAAAACATAGTATTGGTTGTTTGGGCTTGAGGATTCTCCAACTCGGATTCTGCGTTTATGGAATTTGGTCATCCCTGGATTGATTGTTGGCTGTCCTGGGATACCATCTTGTGTTGAAGGAAATGTAACTAGGTTCGGTCTTCATAAATATACTTTTGATATTTGTATTTATTCAAAAAAATAAATACTATTTTTATAATATATGTCAATGAGTTTCTTGCTCATTGAAATAGGTCTAGCACATGTTAAAGTGTTATAGGTGAGTCAAATAGTCTAAAGAAAATGTGGAAGACCCTTAAGGGCATGTTACACCATGTATATATTTGTATAAGAATCAAAGAATATCTCTCCAAGCAAAGTCAAAGTCCTCTCCATGCAACGGCATCATCAAAAGAGAAAAACCGATGCAAAGGAAGTCAAGTCGGCCTAAGGGAGGGACAATCCTCTATATATAGAGGCTGTCCACTCCAACAAAATTATAATCACCTCTGAAATCAACGAGCAAGTGAAGTCAAATAAAAGGTGGAAAAGTCGAGTTTAAAGGAGCCTCTAGTGCAGCAAAGAAGGAGGAGACATAACCGAAGTCTAAAGGACTGTTTTAGGGTGAATTGCAGTCACACGTGCGAGGAAAAGAAGGGTTGTTTGCAGTCACAAAAGCAACAACATCAAAGTTGCTCATCTCTCATTGTTTGGGCTAGAAACTAAGGCCTATAAGGCCTCCCACTATAGCGAAGAAGAGACTCTCTCAAGCGAAGAAGAAAAGGGTCAAAACCTAAGGGAAACCTCCCACACGTGCGAAAAACTGGGGCTGCAGTGTTGTGACATCAAGTCTACAACTTCACATTAAGAAGGAGCTCGGTTGGTTAAGAGAAGGAAGACATCATCTTATGTGAAAGAGTTCACTAAGGATCAAGGAGAAATATCTCTTCTAGAACTAAGCATAACAAGGTCTATCATCAGTTTGCGAAAGAAGTAGGAGGACAAAGTGCCGAGAAAAGAAAGTGCAGGAAGAAGGAAGGACTTGACTTGTGCTTGGAGGATATTTTTGTCAAGGGTCTAGGGCTTGGCATTGATCAATAAGAAGCTTCAATAAGAGAAACTTATTAAAGGGTTTTCCTCTCAAGAGAAGAGAGGTTTTGGCCTTGGCAGAGAGCCATCATCTTGTGTTCTTGTTCTTATCTTTTTGGTAGCAGTTTGATGAAGTACACACACATGCATTAATAATAATAAGAAGAAGATTAAGCTAACAAGAAAAAGTAAAAAGACTCCACAAATTGTTATCAAGTCAAGAAGAATCACACTACATAGAATTGCCCTAAATTCTTCAACATCTTGTACCAGTCTTTCGGTTGTTGATATGTGGAATCAGTGTCCAGAATTGCAACCAAGATTTTGCTTTTTCCCTTGGGCAGTAATCTTACAATGGTCACCGGTAATCTTATAGTTGTCTTTTGCATTCTCCAAGCCTCTCACATGTACCATGTCTTTTATTGGCTCTTGAGCAAGGCGCAATTCAAGAGATTGAAGTAGATCCTTAGGTTCTTTCTTTGGTCCAAGTATGGTGGTGAGTGAGCTCCTTGTCACGAACAAAGTTTGTATACTTCAACGGTATGCTTTGATACCAATGTTACGAACAAAGTTCATATACTTAGAGGAATGCTTTGATACCAATGTAACGAACAAGGTTCGTATACACAGTGTAATACTCAGAATATCTGGTATATAAGAATGTCCATCATGGAACATATAATATATTATATAAGAATATTTGAATACAAGTGAGATTATTACAAATGAGGATGAGGCCCTGTTGAAGAAAGTGTAACTAGGTTTGGTCTTCATGACATTGTAATTATGTTTTATGTAAAAATATATTTATTGTATTCCTTGCATCACGGGGTTCATGAGCAAGAAGTGTCATTCATAGGTCAAGGACTTCTTCTTGATGTCTTTAGGATTTGTCATAATTAAAGAGCTCGTCTAGAGCCTATGTTCAATGTATGCAAAGGGTGTCCAACAATCCTCCAAATGACAAGCACAATCTTCTTCACGTCGGCCAACAAATCGAATTAAATTCACTCATGTCGACCTGCATTCATGTCGGCCTGCATAATAAGGTGACACATCTCTTCACGAATACAAGTCGACTTGTATACATGACAAACCATTATATATATGCGGCTAGAGTCACAGAGAGACAAAACTTCACATAAGCCTTTGTAACTTTGGATATCTCTGAAATCTCGTTATTAATTACAGTGAAATCTTCGTATACCCCTATGAAATCTTGGACAAGTAAAATACAGGAACTTGGACAAGCATAATAGAACAGGAAGCTCAGATGAAGACAATATTACAATGTTTCGGTGGAGGAGTCTATATTTTTCGGATGGATATTACAAGGGTGCACACTCTCACTGTCTCGGCATAATAAGAAGGAGCACTGATGTATTCTCGACATAACAGCGACAAGACAAATTTCGGTGCAAGGAGAATATAGTTATAGTCTTGTTGATGAAGGTGATTTCAGGATCACACAATAGCACACATAGTCTTGGCATAATCATGATGCGAAGGTCTCAAAGTAACACACTCTGTCTCAACGATGCAACTATGAAACAGTCATGATTTCGATGGATGTAGGTACAGATCTCGTTCATATATATGAAGATCTCGTTGGTATGGTGAAGGCCTCGATGAAGGTGCAACAATGGTGTTGCACCAGTGATGAAGATCTCGATGAAGGTGCAGCCATGGTGCAACAACAATGAAGATCTCCTTAGTGCAGAAGTGATGGCTTCAGTGGTGCAGCAATCGTGATCTCAACAGTGACAAAGAAGTGGATTGGTGTCTTGGTCTTGGAATGGCTTGATAGGTCAAGGGTCATGGTCTTGGTATTCGTCAATTGGAATCTCTATAAAAGGAATTTTTGTGTGGGTTTTCCTCTCCAAGAGGGAGAGGTTTTGGCCCTGGCAGAAAGCCAACATTGTGTGTTCTTGTCTCTTTGTTTTGGTAACTATTTGATTAAGTAAGAAATACACACACTAATGATATCAAGAAAAATTGTGCTAATAAACTAAAGATAAAATACCTCACAAATAGTTATCATACTAAGAAGAATATCATCAACTATAATTGCCCCAGATTTTTCAATAGGGCTTGCTTATATACCCTAGGCAGATACCTCTTCCCCAACGGTCATGTCCTTAGGGATATACCTCTTCATTAATTAATTACTAGCTAATTAATCATTATTTATTATTATTATTGTTTAACATTATTTGTATTTATTTTATATATATTTTATTCATAAAATTTCCTTCCTCTTCAAAAAGCTTTGCCCTCAAAGCTTATTGCTGACAAGGCGTGTCATTTTTTTTTTTTTCTTTCTCTTGTAAACTATTTGCATATTTCGGTATTCTTCGAGTTGCCATCTTTGTTGACACAAGATGATAAGATCTTTGGAGTGATAAATAAAATTGCCGAACTAAGAAGGGATTTGACCATCCTAAGTTAATCCTCTGTGGAGTCTTGCGGTGACTGGAAACTTGTGATGAATTGTTATCACATGAGTGGATTGTACAAACTTCAGTATTCCTCGGAACATAAGTTTGTTGTTTATGTTCTGAGTGATATTGATAAGTAGATTTATTGAAAAGTCTGCTCTTGTGGTTCAAATGTCGATAAGGAGTTCTTCTGTTTTGACTTTCTCTTATCACGTGTGTGGCAATTTCTTGATTTACTTCAGGTACTGATGTCGCTGAATTGGTTACAAAATATTCACTTGGAATTTCTATTGTCTGAATTGCAACATTTGAATATGTTTGTCCTTCAATTGGTTTGTCATTTTCTTGAGTTGTGATATTGATTGGGTTGGTTTTCGTATCTTTTTCTTCAACGCGGAATGAAGACTGCGTCACTTCTTCCGTAATAAATTCTTCTGATTTGTTGTTCAATGATTTATTATCATTTTTGAGTTTCTTAATTTTAGTGAGTAGACTTTGATTATGATTTTTTAGACATAAGAGTTCCTCATTTTTTGAGTCAAATTTATTTTGGCATTCGAGCTTCTCGTCTTTTAAACACTTGATTTTTTCTAATAACCTTTGATTAAAGCCTTTCAAGCGTAAATTTTCCTCTTCTTTTTCTGATAAACTTTCGTTGAGCTTCTTGTAAGAACTTTCCTTTTCTTGTTCTAACTTGTGCTTCTTAATTTTACACTTTTTGACTTGTGCAAGTAGTTTTTGGATATGATCTTTTAAACAATTTTTGTTTTTTTGTTTTTATTGGATACGACCTCCTCAAGCTCTTTTTACTTTTCTGATATTGTGTTTTGATTCTTTTGAGGCATCAATTTTGTAACATCTTTAAAGTCTTCTGATGAGGGCATTATTGATTCTGACTTCATTGCCATGTCTCAAAATGTGATCGTCTTTCCCTTAGGAGAAAACATCAATTTTTTCTCTATGTTTAACATGAACTTACCCAATTCTTTAAATCAAGGTCGACCAAGAATTATGTCAACCTCTTTGTCATATATAGTTACTGTTACCCCCACCATTTTGTGGGCGATATCCCAATGATATTTTTTTTTTCTCCAAGATGGTCCTCAGCTGGCAGCCAACTTCC
This sequence comes from Pinus taeda, assembly GCA_000404065.3. Classification (NCBI taxonomy): domain Eukaryota; kingdom Viridiplantae; phylum Streptophyta; class Pinopsida; order Pinales; family Pinaceae; genus Pinus; species Pinus taeda. The sequence continues at coordinate 92,063 of APFE031447866.1, read as the reverse complement.
CTTTGCAGCCACCAGCTAGCTCATTCTGCCATTTCTCCGCCACCTAAGCCAGCCATGTGGTCCCTCGCCCATCTGCCATGATTGTATGTTTGAAGGTGGGCCTCTCGAACCTAAAGGTATGTCTTGTCATTTGGAAATTGAGTATTGTAGTTTGCTTATCATGGAGACTTCTAGCCATGGATTAATGGGGGGATTCAACGGAAAGAATGGGCTAGGTCTGTGCTTTTGTCCCCTATGTTGTTTTGGGGTAGCATCGGATGTGCTCTAGGTCTCAAATTTTGCAGGGAGGCGTGGGCACATGTATTCCAAAGAATCCAGAAAGCGTTTTGGGAAATTCCACCTAGAGACAATTTTATTAAAATAATTAATATTTTTTAATGGGACCCTAAGTCTAAACTTAGGAAATTAAAAATATTAATGGGTATTAATCTAATTGTGGGTGTAACTTCTAGAAGAAGACAAGGATCAAGTTAAAATGATCTTAGCCATTGATTAGCTTTTAATTTGGCCATTGAATTTCAATGAGAAGATTATTTAAGGGAGCTCGAGGAAAACACACTGAGAGATCAAGAGATCGAATTTATGAAGTGAGAAGTTCTTAGGAGGAAGTTTTGATCAAGGAGATTTCTTGCAGTTGAGGGGCAGGGATAGCATCCGAAGAGAGATTTTCTCAGTCGAAGAATCATTAGCAGAGAGAGGCAAAGAGTGATCCAGTAGCCTAGACACATAAGCTGACATAGGGCCACAAAGGGCCACGCAGAGGCAGTGCATAGGGTGAGAGAGAGTCCGAGATTTTGCTGGGGAGAGTTAGCTTCAGAAGCCGGTAGCCGGAGTGTGAGACCGGGAGGCTGAGAGTAGAGACTCTAGGTAGCAAATCGATCAACAAACTAGGTGACACAGTGCCTAGAGAGGTTGACGCAGGGACTGCTTGAGGACTGTGCAGAGGTAGCGTAGGGCTTGCCAGAGGCACTTCATCCAGGGTCCGGATCAACCAGGATTTTTCTCAGTGATTGTGTAAGGTAATCTCACAAATCTTTCTGCCAATATTTCTCTCTGTAACTGAATAACTAGAGAGGTATTCAGAATTTGATACTGCTTAATAATAATAAACCCTAGATCTGCTGCACCAGTTTTCCCGTGTTGGGTTTTTTCTGGGACATTTATCCAAAAATGACGGTGTCAGTTGTGTTGTATTTTCTTTCTTTCTCAGTCTCTTGTTTTCGCATAATATTTAATTAAGTGAAGGCTGCAATGTATTTATTATGATATTTGCCGTAGGAAACTGCAAGTAAATTGAATAAAGGAATTTAACAAATAGGAGTAATATCATCAATTGCGACAATAGGGATTCAGGTTGTGGAATTTTTACACCCTCGACCCCTTTTAGGAATTAACCTTGGATTCTAGTCCCGTGGGATCTCCTCTACTGACCATTAGGTTTCAGGGGTGGTATTTCACGGGAAACCCCAATTTTGGTTGCGAGGTCCTGCTCCCTTATCCGCTTATATTTCCCTCTTTCCATTCATTATTACCCCATCCATCATTTCTCCCAGCTGGGTCCACATCCCTCCATCGGGTCCACATAGGGTTAGCTTGCCCCTTCCCCTTGCCACACCTTGGGTCATGGCCTGGCATGACAATTGAAAAGAAAGTTAAAAGCATATATGGCCACATTCAACAGGAAAAGTACCACAAAATTCAAAATATGGCCGAGACAGAAACATTAGCGTGTGGGCAAAAGCCAATACATGAGCTCTACCCCATCATCATGGCCATCACCTTGGTTCTTACAGGTTCTTTGAGCCTTCTTCATCATATCGGAACCCATGATTGTCCCAACCCCCGGTGGGCGATGAACTGATCCACCTTGAAAGAGGGAATTCACTGCTATATCTTATACATCATCCTCTAACCCCTTGACCCCCGAGTGGTTAATCGAAGAAAATCATAAAAGGCAAAAGGCATATAAAGAAGGGAAAGGGTCTGGGTCACTCATATCCATTAACTTATCATTCATTAGTGACTCCATACATATCGGGTCTCCTCCCATCAGTGAAAGTCCGTAAATAGAAGGTAGCCTTAGCTGAGGTGACAGTGGGCCAAGACTCCATTTGTTGCCCTTGGTCTAGCATCTGCCCTTTAGGGATTGCCTTTAGGCCCCTTGCTAGTTTGAGTGGCAACAGTTACAACACAAAATTAAGATATGTACTCTTAATGATCTACGGTCACTTGTAAACCATTAATTTCATATGTTTTTCCAAAAATATCTATTGTTGCACATACATTGGCATCTGGGATTAATAGTTGATTCGCCAGATTAATATTTATGTAATTTTCGTCATTGCTTGTACTGATAATGATATTAATTTTTTTCCCTTGGATGTTCCCTTTTAATGCAATTAATTTGTATCTTGGGATCGAAAGACCTTTATAGGAAAATCTCCCTTCCCTAGCCATTTTCAATTTATTGTATTTGGTGATTGTAATAACATGGACAACATTTTTCTCCCCAACCTCTTGAATCGCTTCATCCAAAATCCAAAAATAAATTCTGATGCCTTCACTCGATCCTTTGCATTTACTGCCTTCAAGAAAAGTACCCCTTGAGGACTGCGCATTGATCAATGAGCGATGACACAAATCTGACCAACCATCACTCAAAATTGTGCATCCTGTAAGCTTCCAAGGCTCTTTAATCTGAGCCAACTTTCCTGTCTCTCTGTCTTTTGTCTTCTTTAGCAAAGTTGTCCTTGAAGCTTCAGATCCGGGAGGAACATAGCCCTTCCCAAAATCAATGGCCTTTTTAATTACATTTTTAAAATATGGACTCCTCGCCACATTAAAAGGGATTGCACACGCATAAAAGAATTCTGCAACAACATAATCAACTTCTTGTTTCTCAACAGGTTTCCAGAATTGGTTTAATGTTTTGGTTCCACCTTTTTTTACTTGAGTAGAACTTGATCCATCAATGGTTGAGATTGAATTAATGGTGTTGGAGGAAGACATGGCAATCTCCCTATCAATTCGCTGCCTCTTATTTACCCTTTTCTCCTTTTCCATCTTTGAAGTGAAATAGTCTCTCCACTGTGGCTTTTTGTTCATCTGAGATCTTAGTGCAGCCTTCAACACCACCTCCACTTCCATTGCTAATACTGAGAAGGTGATCCACTGCTCTAGTTAAAGAGCCAGTGAAATCATGTCCACATAGCGGACATGAAAGATTATTCCCATCTTTTTTGACAAAATTCCAAGCTACAACAATTGATTTTGGGGGGTGCCATTGAAATTTGAAGGTTCTGAACCTCTGATTGTTGAAGACTGAGGTGAAGGCTTGAAGCCTAAAATGTCTACAATTTTTTTTAATTTAAATTTTAATTAGTTTTATATTTTTTTTGCAGAATGAAATTATGAAAATTTGAAACTATAATTCATAAAAGAAATTATCAGTGCAAAATTCAGCATGAGTCTCTTTAAATACTGATAAATTGTATTTAAGTTTTAACTAATAAAAACTAGTAAATTTTACTGAACTGATAAAAAAAAAGTGTATTTAAATTTTTAACTTACCTGGAGGCTGGAACTTGGAAGCTGGAGGCTGGACAGTGCACTGTGCGGCTTGCTGGAGGGCCGAGGCTGCTTGAAGGCTTGCTTGAAGGCACACTGCTCTCAGGAGTCATGCTCTGTCAAGACTCAGAAGGTTCACTGCTCTCAGGCTCTGTCAACTTTCAAGGGCAGAGTGTTAAGGACAAATTTCTGGCCTGTTGAAGAGATCAAGATGCAACCTTGTTGAGTCCAAGTCTCAGGCCTGTTGATGAGGCCAAGTTGCAGCCTTGTTGAATCCAAATTCAGGGACTAATGTTGAGGGCGAGTTCAGGTCAGTGTCAACGTTCAGGACACTGCAACAAGCCACAGCTTGAGATGAGGTCGGCGCCTTTGTCACTTCAGAGAGTCTACTTTGCAATGATGCATAGAACCTCAGATTTCACGCGAGCACTCAAAAAGAGACAAACAATAGTGATATAGGCTCTGAGGTGAGTAACGAGTTTAGACACTAAGCTCAAAGCATAAAGCTAGCACTTCAAATCCCGCAAACACTGCTTCAAATCCCTTCGCTTTCTTGACTCAAGTCTCAGACCTATGGTCTAAGTTACAACCTGTTGACGCTGCCACATGCCACGGCCCACAAGCCGTCGAAAACGCCATCAAAAACCTTGAAAACCCGTCTAAAACCCTGAAAACCCGTTGTTGGTCAAAAGCTGTAGCCTGTGTATGAGTTCAAGCCTCACGCTGTGGACTGGTCAGTGGTCACCGGTCGCTGCAAACAATGAAACCTAAGTTCTAACCATGGGTCACCGCAAACAATGAAACCAAAACAAAACCACGAGGCTTGCAAAATTCATGATTCATTTCTAATTTTTTTTTTCTAAAACGAAAAGAATCGAATTTTAAAGAATTTTAAAACGAATTTGAACGATTTTTAATGATTTTTAACAATTAAGTTCGCCTTGAAATTCGAATTCATTTGAAGTTCGAGTTTGCCATTTTGTTCAACGAACTTGAACGAATAAATTCGAATTCGTTTGAAGTTTGGCGAATTTCAAATTTTTTCGTTCAAATTCGCTGAACTCGGTGACTAAGGCCGTAATGAGGAGCAAGCTCGGTGGTGACTTCGCATGAGGGGACAAACTTCCTCATCTGCTGCGGCTACCTTCCCTTTCCTTGACTCTAAGACTACTGCCCTTCAACGTGAGAGATCAGACTTGGATTGCATTTTAGAGAAGCCACACTTAGCCTATAAATAGGCTTGCCCTCTCATCTTGTTGAGTTGACATGAGCCTAGATTATGTCGACATCTCCTTTGATTGATTAGCAGAGCCGACGTGAATCCATGGCCTTTGAGCAGTTTTTCTCGAGTAAATCTGTGGGTACGCATTTGAGTATTTCTTTGATGATCTAGAAGGACTTACATTCATTACATTTATAAATAATACATGGCTATCTTCACTTATTACATGACTTGTCTTGAGCCCCTTTAATTAGAGAAAAATAATTCTTTTAATGCAAAAATACATTAATGCATAATTTGACATAATGAAGACCGAACCTAGTTACACTATTTTCCAACAATCCAGGCTCATCAAAGATTGCATGGAGAACCTAGCCACAGAATTTGACATGAAGGATTTGGGACGGATGCATTATTTCCTAGGTTGGAAGTTTGGTAGCAAAAGGGTGAAATTTTCCTTGGGCAAGGGAGATACGCTATAGATATTTTGAAAAGGTTCTGAATGCAAGACCTATGGCTACTCCAGTGATCACCAACTGGAAGAAAATTGATGCATCCAAAGATAAAGAAGTCGATCCCATCTTGTACAGGCAGCTCATAGGGTCCCTGATGTATCTAGTCAATACCAGGCCAGACATTTGTTACGCTGTCAACACCCTCAGTCAGTTCATGGTAGAACCAAAGAGGGCGCATTGGGCAGCAGCCAAGCATGTTCTCAGATATATACAAGGAACAGTCGAGCATGGACTGATGTACACCCAAGGCAATGACATCAGGTTGAGTGGGTTCACTGACGCAGATAGGGTTGGAAGTTCAGTAGATCGGAAAAGTACCACTGGGTACTACTTCAGCATTGGATCAGTGGCTCTGAGATCAACTAAAGTTGAATATATAGCAGCTAGCACAACGTCGTGCGAAGCCATATGGGTTAGGAAATTGCTTGTGAATTTATTCATGAGAAAGATGGAAGCGGCCAATATTTTGTGTGATAATCAGAGTTGCATCAAGCTCTCTGAGAATCCAGTCTTTCATGATTGGTCGAAGCACATTGATATCAGGTGTCACTTTATCAGAGACTGTGTCCAACGAGGGGCAATATAATTGAGGTACAACCCAACAAGAGAACAGGTGGCAGACATTCTCACCAAGGCCCTAGGAAGAACAAAGTTTGTTTACTTCAGGGAGAAGATGGGGATGGTGAAGAATCTGTTTTAGTAGCAGAAGCGGATAGTATAAGGAGTTGCAGTGTAGTAGTTAGTAGTGGCAGTGCTATGGGCAGCGTGATGCAATATATTCAGAGGGAGCTGTGGTACATATGTAGCAATGACAGTTATAGTGTCATGGGTAGAAATGCAGGTTGCATCAGCGCAGTGGATGAGGGGCAGTTGGCCGATCATCAACAACGCAGAGGACCGATGTCGTGGATCAGTGTGATGCTTCCGTTGGGAAGTATTGCTAGGTCACATTCCTCGCTAAGAGGGAGTGATTATTTTGGGTAGCATCGGAGGTGCTCTAGCTCCGAAATTTTGTGGAGGGGCTAGAACACATGAGATCTCCAAGACCCAAAAATCATTTGGAGAAATTCCACCCGGATTAGGAGTTATTAAAATAATTAATATTTTTAATGGGTTCCTAAGTCTAAACTTAGGAAAATAAAAATATTAATGGGTATTAATAAAGATATGGGTGAGAAGGTTCTAAGGGACGAGGATCAAGTCTGTTTTAATCTTAGCCGTTGATTAGAGACTTAATCTCGGCCGTTGATTCATCAACAGGAAAAGTATAAGAGTAGACTTGAGAGTCATTTGGAGACACATTGGGCAAAATACTCAGTACCCCGAGGGAAATCGATTCTCAAGGAGAAGGAGTTCCAATTTAGAGGGAGAGTTGCAGGGTTGAGGAAGAGGAGGGCATCAACAACAACCAGTGACTGAGGAGGAGGTAACGCAGGGCATTCGAGAGACAACGCAGAGGGAAGAGCAGGAAGACAAAACCATTAGAGACGCATTCCTCACGCAGGTTGACGCAAAGTGATGTAAAGTGACGCAGAGGTGGGTGAAGGGTCTCTAAGGTGTCAGGACTTCTCCGGAAGGAGGAGAAACTTTGTCTCATGTGTTTTCTCTCAAAAGTGTTTCAATTTCTCTGTGAAATAATTCCTTGTAAAGCGATTGTCAAAACCCTCATCTGTTGCACCGATTTTCCAACATTGGATTTTTTTCCGGGGACAATTGTCCAAAAACAATTGCGTTGATGTGATTGATTCTTGTGCTTGTATATCACTGTTATTTTCTCTATGTAATTATGTGATAACTGCAGTAGAACTTATTTTAATGTTTACTGAAGGGTTTTAGTAAATAACTTATTATGAGAGATAAGTAGGTGAAATAAATTAGTTACTGCAGTAGAATTTCGTATTAGAAATTTTCACAGGACTTGCTTTAGATTATACCCAGCTCTCTGTCTAGCCTCAGGGAGGGTTCGAACTTCACTTGTATAGCCTCTATTGGTTCTCAAAACAATGTAGATTGTTCAGGGGATTACCTTGGTCTGCTTTAGGGTAATCTCACACAATTATGGTCTCACAAACTCGTTTGCCTCAAAAAAATCGATATTTTGGCCTAAAAGAGATTCATAGATTTTCAAGAAGTAGGTTGATTTGCCTCAAATTTCCCACAAAGTCTTCACTGCTTCCTCAGATAGTTGACTCCTATTGCCAGAACAAGAGAAAGATGACTAAGTAGGGTGGGATCACCTCCACTGAAACTAGTCAAAGGAGAAATGGGGTCTTAAAACCCTCAAAGCCTCAGTTTCAAGAAAAAGAGAGACAAAATGACCCAATTCAATTATGCCTCCAATTATTCTAACCCTCTTCTATTTATAGATTTCCTTAAGGGGGTTTTTCTCCTTAATTAATTGAGTGGGGTTTATAGTAAACCCAAACTTTGGGCTTTTTTGCCCCAACTGCCCCAAAACTTGTCCTTCGTTGCCCAAACATTGGGTATTATGGGGTTTTACCCTCTATCAAGGACCATAGCCTACGGGGATTGATAGGCTACTTTGTCCCTTGGGGACATTATAATCTGGCCAAACTCTATCAAAGTGATAATCAAAACATGAAGATGACATTGAGAGACAAGCTCCATAGTATCAAGATGTCCAATGGAGAGAACGTGACTTCTTTCTTCACAAAGGTCATACATGTTAGAGACAAGCTTGCAACTATAGGGGATACAGTTCCTGGTGAAGGATTGGTACGTATAGCCTTGAATGGCTTTACTAAATAGTGGAATGTATTTGTCAAATGCATGGTGGAATGAGAGAAGCTTCCGACATGGGAAAGGCTATGGGACCCAAAAGGAGATTTCAGAAGGCTCTTAGAATAAGGACCATAAGAGGCAGAGGGAGGGAGAAGGGAACCTTGCACTTGTAGGCAATGGAAAAGGAAAAGCCAAGAAAGGCTTCAATAGTGGGTTGACCCCGAAAAGGGAAAAGAAGAAGGACATGAACAAGATAAAATGTTTTGCATGTCGCAAACTAGGACGTTACACAAGCCAATGTCCTAACAAGGAGGAGGGTGACAATGGGAAGTCTCGCATGGCAACTTCAACAGAGATCGAGGACTTCTTAGAGCGGCGTGAAAAGGAGTTTTCACTGTACACTTGTGTTTCTATTTTGGTCATTGTTGTTGCACAAACTAGCAGGCCTTGTAAAGAGGCAAAAGTTAGAGGGCACAACAACACTTGGGATAGAGGCCCACTGACACCACAACCTAAAGTTGCCTACTCTTCTTGGATTTTCATCGATGGGAGGAGTCCCAGTGTTAGTCACTTGTGATAGATGTTTCTTCAGTAAGTTTGAAGTGAGGCAAGGTAGATCATTAAATGGAAAGGTTCAACTAAAATGCAAGCTTTGGGAGAAGCTATTAAGTCTTTCCATGAAAACCCCCTTGGAAAAGAGCCAAACAAGACCCAGGGTTGAAGTATATAACGAGATATGAGCACATTTAGGGTCAAGGTAGACAAGAGAAAAGGCAATGAGTGATTTATTTCAACAAGTACTAAAGTAAATGGCTTCAACGAATCTCGAAGTTGAACGATTAGCTTCTAGGGTTCCCTCTTGATGTGATGGCCAGGGCATCAAATTTGTGGATATTACACCATGGGAATTCCTCCAAAACTTGAGGATCCCTAGAGGAGACACTGAGGAAGAATACTATCTATGCGAAATTAAAAATGTCCTCCTCCAAAAGATTTTGCACCAAGCCCTAGGGGAGCCTCCTTATCCTTAAGGGGGCCAAAAACAAAGGTGAAAGAGAGATAATCTTTGAGTTTTGAATGATCACGAAGGATTTAAGATCAACGCCTAACCATTGGGAGGCTATGGAGTCAAGGATAATCTCAATAATGGCAACAAGGTCTTTTAAGGAGACCTAATGGAAGCAGCTTCGCTACACCTTTAGATGTTTATACTTCGTTGACACTTGTTAATGAAGTTTCAAGGATGCAAATGCAATTATCACCTGGGAACATTCATTCATTCATTATCTATTAGTAATATATGAAAATTTTTCCAATAGTTACAATGTTTAGACAATATTTCAGCAATTAGGGCACATTAATAACCTTGAGAGAATATTTTGTGCACTAGACATTAACAAAATCAGAAACTCATCAATAAAGAGCACATACAAGATAGTGAAGAACATATCCATCCATAACAATTCCAATTAGAAGCTCCAAGAAATATAGTGAAATTATCCAAACATCAAAATTCATCCAAAATCTCCAAAAACCATCCGCAAATTGTAGGTTCGAAAATCTCTAATGAGGTATCAAGAATCCCAAGTGTGATGATAGGATGAGACTAGGTTTCACCTATTTATACAAGAGTTATGAGTTCAAATTTTAAAAGACAAAGCCCCCTTTACATGCCTAATATGCTAAGTAACCCACCTATGGTTACAAGCTAATCATGATAGCTTTAGAACTAAATCAAATTTCCCTCCTAAGCCCACACAAGGTTGACATCATACATGTGTGGAGGCCTAGAGGGGTAGCATTGAGGCCTCATGTGCTAAAAATGTGAAAGAGGGCCTCAAAATCATGATGAAGGGGGTGGTACCCTTCTTGTGTTGCAAGACATCCCCAAACCCCTATTTGGGCTTTGTGGGCTCCAAATGGGTCTCATGGGTCTCCAAGTGGCTCAAGATCAAGTCGATGCTCCATCAATGAGGGCTAGACGATGACACATGCCCTCTCATGTTTCCCTAGGAAAGATATAACCTCCTCTGGGCCTTGGAATAATTACCATGTGTCAGTTGCAATGTGTAGCTGGTTGGGGCAACATGGTCCAAGTGCATCATCATCTCTGAATAATTGTGGCATGAACACATAAATGGTGGCGTTGAAGAAGCCCATGGTGTGGCAATTAATGCTTTGCATGAATGGAGTCCCATGGCTCTCAATGCTCACACTACAGATGCCATTGTGATCCTTTGGAGGGCTTGGATCCCATATAGGGAGGCCAAGTTCAGGATGAAAACTCACCTGCAATCCTGTATAAGATCCAATGCGTCTCCTTACCTTCAAATACAATGATTCATTAATACAATTAAGTAAATAAGCTTGCTAATCAAGGGTAGAAGTGGACACTTCATAGTGGGTTTCCCTTCCAAATTTGGGGCTCTGAACATGTACTAGTGTTACCTTTCTGGGTAAGAGTGGTTAATGAAAGACCCTATTAGGTGGTTTCAACCTCTATGGGAATGACAGGTCCAAGGTACATCCTTTAAATGACAAGTGTCATGTGAAATAATGATGGAACGAAGTGGGGACAAAGGGAAGGCTCCAAGCCACATGCCATTGTAAAGGGTATTATGATGAAGAATGCCCATACCTTGGGTATATGAATGGAGGGATCAATCGTGGTACATGAGTTACCCCGACCTTTGTTTTTCCGCCCTTCTTCATATGCCTTTTGCCTTTTATTGATTTTTCTTCATTTTACTGCTTGGGGCTCAAGGGGATGAGAGCATGATGTGCAAGATATAACAATGATCACCCCTTAAGGTGGGGCAGTTCATCACCCACCAGGGGTTGGGACATTCATGGGCTCCTTATTGATGCAGGGGGAAATCATAGGGGCCCTAGGAACCAAGGTGATGGCCATAATGATACGGGGTAGAGCTCATGTTTGACTTTTTACCATGTGCTAAATTTTATTGTCCCGACCATCTTTTTCATTTGTAGTACATTTCCTGTTGAATGTAGCCATATTATGCTTTTATCCTTTTTTTAGCTGCATCAACCTTCGGGGCATCGTTCCAGGCCTGATCGAAGGTGTGAGTAAGGGTAAGGGGATGTTAACACCTTGTGAACCCAATGGACAAATGTGGTCCCAGATAGGGAGAATGTGAAAAGGGCTTGTAATGAGTAGAGCATGGTTGTAGGGGAGTGCCCCCCCTTTGTTGAATTCAATCTTGGAGTGTGCTCCCGAATTCACTCCCTGTGGGAGCGAAAAAATTTCGCTCCTTGCCTTTTAAGGAGTGATAGAGGGAGCTATTACAATTCTTTTTAGCGTGGTAGCCTGATGTTCAATCCTATGGCGATAATGTTGATATGCAGTTCATGGTAATGTTAAATTCTTAAAGTAAAAGGATGAAAATGAAAGATAAAAGAGAATGCCACTTTTACTTAAATTTTTAACATTACCATGAAATGACTCGGGATGTTTGAGAGTGGTTTCGACCTCATTGGATTTCATATGGAGAAAGTAGAATTTTAGATCTCACTCAAAATCCAGCGGACTCGTCATTTTTTCAGGATTTCAGGATTATGGGGGATTGCAATGTTTCTATTGGATTTTGTCATGTATTAGGGTATGGAAATTGTATTTAATCAAGAGCACCAAACCCTCTTTGCGAGGGAGGCTCCCAATGATCAAGAGCACCAAGGCCATTCGACTATGCAGGAGGAGACTCCCAATAAAGCACAAGACAAGAAATTAGAAATTTCTCATGGCAAGATGGTCAAGCAGTAGATAATAGATTTACTTGTATTTTCTAGTTTGTAGTATATTAGGTCCCTATACTACTAGTGTAGCCCCTTATTTTTATTCGTGCAACCCACTTATTGTATTGTTGTGCCCATGTAGTCCCCATATTGTTATTATTGTACCCCATAGAAGCCCACTATTGTTATTGTTGTGCCCTTACATTATTATTGTTTTGTCGGCTCTGATTATATTGTGACGCCTTTGACTCCTATATATAGAAAGGAGGCCTTGTCATTTGTATCATCCAAGAATTGGTCATTTGTGTAATGTAAAGGAGGTTGCCCCCTCGAAGAGGCTTATTTTGAAGTCGTTGATCTATCTCAATTCTCTTCTTCTATTTTGTGAGCTAGTTTCATAACATTTGGTATTAGAGCTTTGGATTCTAAGGTTTCGCTACTTCAAATAGGTCATTGTGGCATTTTCGCTATAACTTCTCTCTATGAAGTTTCAGAAGCTGAAATTAAAACCCATTTGAGCCGAAAGCTTTCTGAACCTCGTGTCTGAATTTCAGATCTTGTATCATTATATTTTCGGAGATATGAGTTGAGGAAGTTAGGGTTTTTGCAGGCTCCAGAATTCCATCTCAAACAGGTCATCATGGCATTTTCGCTATAATTGCTTTTATACGAAGCTTCGGAAGCTGAAATTAAAACCCATTTGAGCCTAATTGTGCTGCACCTCGTGTACGAATTTCAGAACTTGGTTTGCTATATTTTCGGAGATATGATCCAAGGAGTTCGGGTTTTTGCAGGCTCCCGAATTCCATCTCAAACATGTGACATTGTGAAAATCATCATAACTTTCTCTCTTAGCATCGGATTCATTTTTTTTTTTAAAGTGATAGAAAGATGACATATTGTAGTTTGTTGGGTATCGTTTTCAAGACCGAAGGTCGAAACAATGACATGTGGTACTTCGAACAAGTTCACTCAATTGAAGTAGTCTATAATCAGGTCATCGTGGGAGATTGGGCATAACTCTTTTTTGAAAAATCCAATTTTGATAAGACCTATGGGGTTGGAAAAAGGACTCAAAGTGCTACCACAGGACAAAATATCAGAACGTGGAGATTCGGAATTACAATGTTACAGCCGTTTCAATATCGGGCTCCTAAAAGCAAGAAAAAGAATGACTCAAATCAAGAAAATAGGAACACCTAGTAAGCAAAATTGGATGGATGTTTTGAAGAATGGGATCGAAGCTAAGATAAATAGTTTTATCTATGCCATGGAAGCTAATATTGATGGTATGGAACCAAATTTGAAGAAAGGCATGGAATATCTAAAGAAAGACATGGAAGGTTTGAAGGAAGGTGGGATAAAGCTGCTACAAGAAAGGCCTCCTAATGGCGAAAAGGTAGTGGAGGAAACTCATGATGAGAACAAAAGAAATGTTAATCATGATTTCATATAATCTAACGTTGGATTGAAGACCCACCATATTTCAAGATCGATATGAGGAAGTTTGATGGCAAGGATCCCATAACATGGATACTACAGATGGAGAAATATTTTGATCTCCATAATGTGCAAATCACACAAAAGGTATGTATTGCAACTTTATATTTAGAACCTAGTCAGTTTTGATGGTATCGATTGCTTTGCTCTCATAAACAATTGGTCACTTGGTCCATTTTTATGGAGGAAATGATAACACATTATGAGGATACACAGAGCAACACATTTAGCCAATTGATAAATCTCAAACAAAAGGGTTCAATGGCAGAGCACATCAAGGACTTCCAAAAATTGAATATTAGGGTAACCGATATTCCAGAGGAGCACAGGATTGATGTCTTCATAGGGACTTTAAAAGATAACATCCAACATGAGGTTCGCCTTTGGGAACCTGATTCATTGGAGAAGGCATTTAGGGTGGCAAGAAAGGTTGAAAGCAAAATTATGGCAACAAGGAAGTCTACCACTCATCATTATAAAGATGGAAGTGTTGCTACTCCTAGTCTTCCACAACCTACACAGTTGAAACCACAACAATTGGAAGAAAGATGAGCAAAAGAGCTTTGTTACAGTTGTGATAGCAAATGCACTAAAGGTCACAAGTGTGCTGAGAAGAAATTAATTTACATAAATTGTGAAGAGGAGGAAGAAAAGGATCAAGAAACATCAAAAGAAGAGGATATACATGAGGAACCAAGCCCGAAGAAACAAGAAATGAATCTGACCATATCTTGTAATGCATTGGTACTTTATGGATATCATCCACCATCCATCACATCATCTTTAAGAGAAAATTCAAGGTTCAAGCAGTGGAAGATCACATCGAGCATCAACAAGTTCTCCAACTCTTCAAGGATAACCTCACTTTGGCACAAAATCGAATGAAACAACATGCAAATCAACATCGCAGTGAAAGAAGTTTTGATGTAGGTGACTGGGAATTTTTATGGCTACAGCCATACAAACAAATGTCCCTCAATTAAGCTAAGAAGGATAATAAATTATCACCAAAGTACTATGGTCCTTACAAGGTGCTGCAAAAGATTGGTGCTATGGCATACAAATTGGAGCTTCCTGCACCTTCCTGAGTGCACCCGGTTTTCCATGTTTCATGTTTAAAGAAGGTTATAGGTGACAAACTCCCAGTTCAAACAATATTGCCAAACTTGAAAAGGAAGGAAAAATCATATTTGAACTTGAAGGAGTTACGGAAACAAAAACCCGACAACTACGAAATCGATCAATTTCAGAGTATCTCATCAAGTAGAAGAACTTACCCGTTGAAGACTCCACATGGGAGGATGATAATTTCATACAGAAGCATCCAGAACTACTCAAGCGTTGAAGACAACACTTTTAGAAGGAGAGGGCATGTTAGGTCCCTATACTACTAGTGTAGCCCCTTATTGTTATTAGTGAAACCCCCTTATTGTAATGTTCTGCCCAAGTAGTCCCCATATTATTATTGTTGTGCCCCGTAAAAGCCACTATTGTTATTGTTGTGCCCTTACATTATTATTGTTATGTTGGCTCTGATTATATTGTGACCCCTTAGAATCCTATATATAGAAAGGAGGTCTTGTCATTTGTAGCATCCAAGAATTGTTCATTTGTGTAATGTAAAGGAGGTTGCCCCCTCGAAGAGGCTTATTTTGAAGTCGTTGATCTATCTCTTCTTTTATTTTGTGAGTTGGGTTCATAACGTAGTACTTTTTATAACCATCTCTTCCGTATTTAGTATGGTATTTGTTGTAAACAATATATGACAATTTAAGTTTGAAGTTTGAAGTTGGATTTTGTAACTCATTGGTAATGAATTATGAATATGATGCTTCATGAAAGTTGAAAGTTGAAACATTTCATTTCATGTTCGATATTTTTTGTTATAGTTTGGTTACCTCATAATGGTAATGGTTACAAGTACAACTTTAGTGATAAATGATGACAAACGTTATATATCGAATTTTGAAAGCTAGAAAATTTAAGATGGATGAATCATGAGGCTCGATATGTTGTATGTTACTAACTTGTGGACGTGGTTGATGAAGTTATAACTTCTAGATGATTGATGTTATATGGTTCAATCCATGTTTTAATGTTTTTTTTATATTTAATTCATCATTCTACATGCTTTTGTTGACATATATACATCAAAATATATAAAAATATATATTATATAAAAATGCGCTCCCGAACCGGGAGCTTTTGAAAATGTCACTCCCCGCTCCTGCTTCCGCCTCGCTCCCATGTCTGCTCCCGCTCCCAAGTAACCTTGGAGCAGAGGGAAGTGAGATATATGGTATTAGGAAGTGGGACCACACAACTAAAATCGAGGCCTCCCATGTAGTGCCACTCCTAAAGCTAATAGCCAATAAAGGAGATCCCACAGGACTAGGATTTAATGGAACAAGAGTACAGTCAAAGCCCTTCCTTCTTCCAAGTATCCCAATGTTCCATGCCTAAGTGTGCCCAAGAAAAACTAGTATAAACACCCAATTACATAATGAAAAATCATACCGTTGGGATTAGACGGCCCACCTTCAAACATACTATCATGAAAAATGAGCAAGGGTACATAATGGTTGGCTTAGGTGGGGGAGAAAAATAGCATATCAAAGCTATTAGGTGGTTGGCAAGGGGCTGTTGACTGCCAGTTGAAGAGAAATCTAGGAGAAAATTTATCCTATAGGGGTCATCGACTGGTGTTAGGTAACAGTGATCACAGGAGTGTGGCACATCGACAATGGAGCCTCATGTCAAATGACTGGGGTGAAAGAATTCTTCTCAAGTTGGTGATGATGCCAAGTACAATGCCGTTGGCATTAGTACAATGGCATTTGAGAGGGAGTTTGGGAAGAAGCTTTATGTGAAGAATGTCTTGTATGTTCCAGGCTTGACAAAGAATTTGATTTCAGTCTCAGTGTTGGAAGAGAATTATGTGGTAACGTTTACCGATGGGAAAGTACTTATCCATCCAAAAGGTTCCAACATCAGTTCAACAAAGGTGATTGCGATCAGAAAATGAAAGCTTTACATGCTTCAGGCGGATTCAACTCAGGTATTGATTCATACCAGTACAAATCTTGCAAGTTGTGGCATAGGTGGATGACACATTTGCACCATGGGGCACTTAAGGTGCTATGGGAGATTGTTACCGGACTTCCAGAGTTCAGTACAAATCATCATGGAGTGTGCAAGTGATGTGCGTTTGGAAAATATGCAAAGACCACATTTCCAATCATTGACAGTAGGTCCAAGGGAATCTTGGATCCAATTCATTCTAAGGTGTGTGGGCCAATGTATTCTGTTTTGATTGGTGGATTCTGTTATTATGTTAGTTTCATCGATGACTATTCTAGGAAAACATGGTTGTATTTCCTGAAGACCAAGGATGAGGTCTTTAGTAGATTCCAAGAGTTTAAAGCTCTCGTGGAGAATCAGATGGGGAGAAAGATTAAGGCCTTGAGGACTGCCAACGGGGGTGAGTTCACTTCAAATGAATTCAATAAATTCTGTGCTAAGGCAGGGATCAAGGGATAGTTGACCATTCCGTACAACCCCCAGCAGAATGGGGTGGCTAAAAGAAAGAACAAGGCTATAATTGGAGCAGCCAAAGCAATGCTTCATGATCAGACTCATCCAATGTTTTTGTGATCGGAAGCATGCAAAATAGGTGCTTACATACAGAACAAGAGTCTCCACAAGGTGCTGAGGAACAAAACTCCAGAGGAGGTTTTCACTGGAGTGAAGATTGATATTTGGCATTTTTGCATTTCAGAAGCCTAGTCTATTGTCATATCACCTTTGAGAAGAGGACAAAGCTTGACCCTACAACAAAAAAGGGGATCTTTGTACGGTACAGTGAGACTTCGAAAGCCTACAAGATCTACATCCGAGCATTAAGGAGGACAGTGGTTAGACGGAATGTCAGATTTGAGGAGAGGGATTTTAGGAAGTCCCATGATATTGCTCCACAAGTTACAACAGATTAGGAGCTAGAAGCTTCAAAGCATGAAGAGGCACATGTGATTGGTGGAAGGACAATCGCGGGACTAGGTGGTTTTGATACTCATATTTCAGAGCAGAGAGAGAGGAGTGAGATGCTGCTCCTTTACAGAATGTACCTTCCTCTTTGGGGAAGAGGAAGCCCAAGTGGGCTGAGCAGACCCTGAGAGATGCACAGGAGCGTGTGGAGGCTCCTAGGAAAACATTCAGGGACAACAAGATACCGTAGAGTTATTCTAGTTACTTGGCACTTGTTTGTGATCTCATAGATTTTGAGCCTTCTAGTTATTAGGAGGCTTTAGATTAGTAGGTATGGCGGGATGCCATGGTGGCTAGGTTAATGAGTGTATTGACAGGGGAATGGGTGAAAGGTATCTGAGGTTGGCTATTTGTGAATCATAGTAGGGGATGCTGGCTGGCAACCTGCATCATGGGAGAAATTTTTTCTCCTAGTGTTACCCATGTATGTGGATGGGTAACGGGGAGCTAGAACTGTCATCCATTTCCAAGATAAGCATATATACCAAACCACCATAATGAGATAGCATGCTCCACATGCATCATAAGTGCAACCAAGGGGTGATCAACGAGGCAAACACATGTGAGAAAACTACAGAGTGGCAAGGACATTCACCATCTAATCAAGAATAAGTGACACTTCCCCAACCAAATATTTCTATCGAGCGATTGGATGCAATGATGAGAAAGGGGCTCCATGAAAATATATTCCCCAAGTTGGTCCAATGCTTAAGAGTATTAGAAACAAATCTCCACCAACGTGATGAATATCACAAGATCAAATCTAATACATATAAGTTGTAACACTCACAATTTCAAATTTTTGTAATGTTGAAGACTCTTAATGTTTAAACTATAAGTTTCATGAATGACATTGGTGATTTGCTTGAGTATTTTTTAATATATATAGATATGTGTGTGTGTTTGTGCTAATTTTTTACAAATTTCATTTATATATGCGTGTACATTTGAATGATTGACAGATAGAAATGGAAATTAAATTTTTGTACATATATTAAATTGACATAACAAAACCGTGTACCCTTATTCTGGAGGTATGTGCTAGGTACTCTGATTGTACTGGAGACGTCCCTCACCCTGGGACCATGCAACTTTTGTATTTTGTCTCTGCCTATTTTTTAATTCCTGTTGGTGCATTTGTAGAGTTACATGCAGCCCAGGGATCTCGAGGAGCTGGTTTGTTGCTTTCCGGGGCACTTACCCTGACACACTTCTGTAGTGAATCTGCAGCAGTTGTTTTTGGTTGATTTTCTGATGCAGGCCATATACTTTGACTACACGTTTTAGTGGTGTTTGCTGCTTTTTCAAAAATTTCATGACCATGTATTCCCCTGCATGACTGTGTTCTGTAAGGGGAGTTTTGCTTAGTATGTTGAACGCTAGTCTATTTGTACTTTCAAGGCCACACATCTGCCCCACATGGCTTTCGATATCTTGTAAGGTGATGCCTCTTAGTAGTTTGGTTCTCTGCTATTTTGATGGTGTCATCCATGTTGGTTCTAGCTCTATGCAGCTTGCTGGGTTTAGTTTTGAGACTCTTAGAAGTAATAGTTTTTGTGCTGTACACGATTTAATTTCTTATGTGCCTCTATTTGCTGCCTTTTTTTGTAATATGCTATGTACTGTATTGCTATATTAATAGAAATTTGAAGCATATATTGGAGAAGAGATTAATATAACAGTTGATTAGTTTGAAAGTCTGGTAGTCTACATATTGTTTGATTACAAGTATGTCTTAGTATTTTTCTTTTGAAAATGATTTATTCAGGTGGTGGGCTGGTCAATGTGGTTTTCAGAATATGTTTTCCTGGAGAGAAATTGGGCCAAAGATGAAGCTACATTGAAGGTAATGGCTGGCTTACATTTTGTTTCTGGGATTTGTTTAGATGATATTACACTTTGCATTAATTGAAAGGTTATTTCAAGCTGCAGTCAGGCTTCCAGAGGTTGAAGGATTTTCCACGACCTTTTTGGTTGGGTCTCTTTGTAGAGGGGACACGATTTACGACAGCAAAGTTACTTGCAGCTCAAGAGTATGCTAGATCTACAGGCCTTCCAGTGCCACGCAATCTGCTCCTTCCGCGTACCAAGGCAAGCAGCACAATTCTAGTTCTTGACAATCTGGGTTTTATGTTTCCCATATCTGAATGCAATATTTGGGTATTTCAGTGATGTTTCATTGTGTTGATTTATTCTAAGTTGCATGATATGAGGAAATGGGTCTGTGTTTCTAAAACTGGAAGATGCTGGAAATGTGACCCCTTGAAAATTTTGAAATATATATATATATATATATATATATCGAGAGAGAGAGAGCTATTTTATGAATAGCACGTTATATTGAAACTTTGAAAGAAAGCGTTATGAACAGATGACCAAAGAACATTTACACGACAAACATAAATGACAAGCAATGTTCCACCATCGCTTTTGTTGTGATCCTGATCATTAGTATCACCCTTTGCTTCCTGTCTAGGCTTTGCCTCTACTTCAATCTTCTGGAGACAGCATTCTACACCATAAACTTTGATGAAACTGCCTAATCCAAGTCTCAGGGTATGGTAGAAAAGCCTTAACACATGCTAATCAATAATTTTGGTTTGAGTGAACAGTAGATTTTTGCCAAGGCCATGACCTAGGAGTTCAACAATCATTGCCACAACATCAGGGTACATAAAGGTTTTGGTTCTTTTGATTAAATGTCAATACCATACCCTCATACATGATAGAATTCAATGAAAATACTGTAATCCTGAAATCTTGAAAACTGTTTAGTCTGCTGCATTTTGAATGGGATCTGAAATTCTACTTTCTCCATATGAAGTCTGATGATGTTGGAACTGCTCTCAAACATCTTGAAACGATTAATAATAATAAAGATATGATAAAATAAAAGTATTAATGTCCAATGAAAATGTCGAAAATAACATAAAGAAGGAAACCTACAGTAGTACCATCTCAATACAAAACACAGGTATATATAACTGTGACAAAGGTGATGTTAAAAATTTAAGTAAAAGGATAGAAAATATATACTTTTACATACTTTTACTTTAAGAATTTAACATTACCATTAATTTTCAGCACTTTTTATCATACCTGGTCAAAACACGAGTCAAACCAAGACCTCGTTCTTTTCAAGAATGAGGTCAATTCTCTTCTTCCATGCCCTGTAATTTGATGCTGCTTCCAATTTATTCTAACTCTTTATTGTGTTAGACATTGTCCTTGAAGATAGTGAGCTTCTTCCCTTATAAGAGCTCCTTATATGATCCCTTGATCAATCCTTTAGACTCCTTCCAGTAGATTCTCAAAACTGCCTTTTTCCTTCTTCACCTTAGCTCTGATACCATGTTAGAAAATCAGAAAGGCAGAAATATTTTATTATATAGATAATTACTTGTGATTCTTTTATCTTTATATTCTTTTATCTTTTAGTTCATCAAGCAATTACCAAAACAATAGCACAAGGACAACAAATGTAGGCGGACAACCAGGGCAAATACCTCTATCTAGGGGAAAACCCAGTCAAGAATTCTTCTTTCAATAGTTTCTCGAGATAATCCAAGACTCTTGACCTAGACAAAGCCTTCCTCCACACCAAGTCAACCCTCAATCCTTCTTGCAGATGATAAACCTTCAATAACAACTTCGACCTAGTAGCATTAACTTGCAGTAGCAACTTCGACCGAACAACTAGTAGCAGCAGCAGCAGTAGCAACTTCAACGAGATAAAGAAGACTTCGATCTCCCTAGATACTCCTCTGATGTGAGAGATAGATGGCTCAAAATTTCGATCTTGATGTCTTCTTTCTTTCCTCCAAACTTCACACCCTTTTCCAGTTATTTTCCAACTTCGCACTTACAACTTCTTGCTTTTGGTTATCGAACTTGTGAGAGAGAGAATGAATGCACCAAATGAATTCGAACTGCCTTGTATACATAGCTTTCTAGTGAGGTAGAATTGTCTTTCTTGAAGCCAACTTGATCTCTTTGAGGTCGACTTGTTATGGAGGGGACAAATAATATATTTGACTCAATATTAATTCTTTTTACATGATTCAAAAGCGCATGAAGGGTCTCTTTTAATGGACAATGACTCATATGACTCAGAATAAATCCTAGAAGTCCTCAATGGGGACTTTGACCTAAAACAAGATGACCCAAGCATGAAACCCATTCTTTAATAAGTCATCGTAACAATAATCAAAATATTTTCTTCATTCTTTTAATAAATACATTTCATTGTGAGTCAAATACATTTATGAAGACCGAACCTAGTTACATATTTCAACATAAAGCACCTCTGAAAGGAATAGGGTACATATTGAGGGTACCAAAGCAACTCTAAGAAGAAGCAGTAAGGTCTATCGAAGTAGAATAAAAAGCTTATATAGATATAAGACCAAGCGTTAATAAATTGTATCTAGAAGATGGAAAGGTACTGGAGAGAAGCCATAAACCAGGAATGCTGTCATCTTGCAGATCTCTCAACACCCAAAGCCAAGAAGAAGTTGGTGATGGGATCATCAACATATAAATGTCTTAAATATTCATTAAATAATGAGAGGGATCATTCTTGCTGGAGATTTCTCTTTCACAGAGAATTGCCATGAGACTCTGCCAGAGGTTTGTGGACACCTAATGCTTGTTTTCATCCTTCAACTTATTTAATGAAGGAAATCTAAATACCTGTTAAATATTGAGTGGGGATCAATCTTAATGGAAAATTTCGTTTGGCGGACTATTATGGGAAATGCCATGAAAGCCTGCCAGATGACGTGTTTTTGCTCAGTATTGGCCACTATGTTTAAACTTTGTCTTCTGCATAATGCTTGCATATGTTCACCCTCGATGATGGAAATCCACAGGCTTGTTTTACATCCTTGAAATTGTTTCTCATAATGGATGTTTGTTGCATGGATGTATAGTCCTTTATCCGGATCTAGATGTGTACTACGACTCCAAAGTAAATTAATACCTATGTTGCCAGGAAACGTGGGTTCGGGGACGGGGACGTCATTTTCTGAAATAGGGTGCGTGGGTTCGTCAGGGGTATACTAT
>APFE031447866.1:49855-62586 GCA_000404065.3 Pinus taeda | reverse complement strand
AAGCAACGCAGTTAGTGCCAACACAGTACGAATAGAAACAAGTTTTACAACTGGAGAAAAAATCTCATGAAAGTCTATACCTTCAACCTGAGAATACCCTTTTGCTACCAGTCTTGCCTTATACCTTTCGATATTTCCATGAACTTTCCGTTTTAGCTTGAAGACCCATTTGCATCCAACAACACTTCTCCCTTCAGGAAGCTCTACAAGATCCCATGTATTGTTCTTGGCCAAGGAGTCCATTTCTTCTTCCATCGCTGCTTTCCATTTTTCCCTATCTGTATCATCTACTGCTTCCTGATAACAAGAAGGTTCCCCATCTTCAGTAATCAAAGCAAAAGATGAAGCAGAATCTTCATACGTTTTTGGAATTTTCCTTTCCCTTGTAGACCTTCTTAGAGCCACTGGTTGCTGAACTGGTTCAAAAACTTGCACTGGTTCAGAAGATTCAAGGGCTTCCTTTGTTCTCCAGAGGTTTCTCCTTCCTTTCGATTGTCACCGAAAAGTCTAGCCTCCAACTGAACTCGTTGATTTGGCGATACTTGTCCCTGTTCAATTCTTTCAACAGTTGATTTTAAAAAAGAGGATTCATCAAATGTTACATCTCTACTAATGACTATTTTCCGCAATGTAGGATCCCACAACCTATATCCTTTCACTGCATAGTCATACCTAACAAAGACATAACATTTCGACTTTGGATCTAATTTTGAACGTTGATTTTTCAGAATGAGAGAATAAGCATCACAGCCAAATATCCTCAAATGTGAATAGTCACAAGACTGACTTGTCCAAACTTCTTCAGGAATTTTACAATCAATTGCTACTGAAGGTGATCTGTTAACTAAATAACAAGCAGTAGATACTGCTTTTGCCCACAACTCCTTTTGCAAGTTAGCATTGCTAATCATGCTTCTGGCTTTTTCCATAAGAGTCCGATTCATATGCTCAACAACACCATTTTGCTGAGGAGTATAAACAACAGTTTTGTGTCTAACAATTCCCTCATCCTTACAGTATTGTTCAAATTCAACTGAAGTGAACTCACCACCATTGTCAGTTCTTAAGCATTTAATAAATTTCCCTGTTCTTTTCTCTACCATTACTTTAAATTGTTTAAAAACATTTAATACATCAACTTTCCTTTTTAGCATATAGACCCAAACTTTCTGGGAGTAATCATCAATAAACGTTAAAAAATACAGTGCACCTCCATATGACATAACAAGGAAAGGCCCCCACAAATTAGAATGAATATAGTCTAAAACATCTTTACTATTATGATTTCCAACTTTAAATCTCTGTTTACACTGTTTTCCATACACAATGTTTACAGAAATCTAAATTCAAGGAATTCAGATCGGGAAGAGATTTACGTTTCATCAATATCTGAAGACCTTTCTCACTCATATGACCTAATTGTTGATGCCATAGACAAGTACCTGCTTCTTCCTTTTTTGACGCAACCGCTGCTTCACTGATCTGAGTACTTCCTTTTAACCTGTAAAGATTTCCGACCTTTTCTGCCTTCATAACCACAAGTGCTCCTTTAAAGACTTTAAAGATGCCATCCTGACCTGTAAACTTATAACCATCTGAATCCAAAACTCCCAAAGAAATCAAATTTTTATTTAAATCAGGTACATGTCTAACACTAGTTAATGTTCTAATTGTGTTATCATATATCTTAATCCTGATATCTCCCATCCCAACAGTCTGACATGACATATTGTTACCCATAAACACAGAACTACCGTTTACATTTTCATACGAGGTAAACCAATTTCTATGTGGGCACATGTGATGCGAAGCACCAGAGTCTAACAGCGAGCTATCTAAACCCTGAGAGATATTACATTCAGGTGAAGTTTCATCTATCATACACAATTCTTCAGCAGATAAAACTTCGCCTATCATACCTGAATCGACCTGATTCGCTTCGTTCTTCGGGTTTTCGAATTCCTTTCGTTTCCAACAGTCCTTCAAGTGTCCAACTTTATTGCAGTTCCAACATTTTGCCTTACACTTCTTTCCCTTCGATTTCGATTTGGAAGTCCCCCTTGGTTTTTCTCCTCTTTCCTTTGAGCGTCCTCTAGCTACCATGGCTTCTGATGCAGTTGTTTCAATGCTAGATTTCCTTCGTACTTCTTCAGATAGGAGCTCCCACAACTGATTCAAACTTCAAAGAATCAACAATGCTCAAGCTGATTGAAGTTATGAAGTGATCCCATGATTCAGGCAAAGAACACAACAAAGTTATTGCTTTATCTTCTTCCTGTATTTTAACTTCCATATCTGTTAATTGACATATTAGTGTGTTAAAAACATTCAAATGTTCTGCAACGTTTGAACTTTTTTTCATTCGAAGACTGTATAACTGTCTTTTCAGATAAATTCTGTTGGTTAATGACTTTGTCATATAGAGTTTTTCAAGTTTTTCCCACAATCCTGATGCCGTAGTCTCTTCAACAATGTTGAAGAGAACTTCATCCGCTAGGCATAACAGGATGGTACCGAGAGCTCGGGTATCCAAGTCCTCCCAGGCTGAAGTAGTCATGGTTGCAGGTTTCTTAGTTGCCCCATCCAATGCCTTGTGCAATCCTTGTTGCACAAGCAGATCTCTAACCTTCAGTTTCCAAAGAGAAAAATTGCTCTTTCCGGTGAATTTCTCCACATCGAATTTTGCATTCGACATCTTCGCCATTTTCTAAAATTTTCAATCTTCAGTCTAGGTTTTTTTTTTTTTTTTAATATTTCAATTGTCTCCCTCCAACAAAAAAATTGTCAATGCCAACAAAGGATTTCCAAGTTTTAATTCTCCATACTTCAATTTCCTTGAAAAATTTCCACAATTTGACTTAAAACCCTACAAAAAATTTGTTGAATATTTTTCAGGAAAAAAAAACCTTTGTTTGTTTGTTTGTTTGTTTGTTTTTGTTTTTTTGTTTTTTTTATTTTATTTTTATTTTTATTTTTTATTTTCGATTCAAAGAAAACCCCTTCAACAACCCAGAATTTATTTAACAATGGCTGAAAGAAAAAAATGATACTCGGTCTTTCACGCAGGCCTCCTCACGTAGGCAGATAACTGGCCTCACGCAGGCAGATAACTGGCCTCACGCAGGCTCTCATGCAGCTGGTCTTCACGTAGGCCTCCTTTCACACAGCTTCTGATTTAAAAAAAAAAGAAACTGGCCTTGGTCTTCACGCAGGTTCTGAACAAGCTTGCTCCAACGCAGATTTTGAACAGGCCACTTCACACAGACTTTAGAGTTCACGCAGCTTCTGATTTTTTTTTTTTTTAAAGAAACTGGCCCTGGTCCACTTCACGCAGACTTCAGATCTTCACTCACGCAGACTTCAGATTTCACGCAGTGTCTGATTTAAAAAAAAAGAAAAGAAAAAAAAGAAAAGAAAAAGAAACTGGCCCTGGTCCACTTCACGCAGACTTCAGATTTCACACAGCTTCTGATTTAAAAAAAAAGGAACTGGCCCTGGTCCACTTCACGCAGACTTCAGATCTTCACTCAGGTTCTGAACACCGGACAGCGTTGATTATTCACAGGGTAGACAACAATGATCTTCACGCAGGGATTCCTTCTTCACGGCTTCTCACCTGCACGCAGCAGCCACCTCACTTCACGCAGGTTTTTTTTTTTTTACTCACGCCTCACGCTGATAGCATCAAATCTTCACGCAAGGATTGCATTCACGAAAAAAAAACGCCTTCAACGCACAACCTCTCCTTCCTTCAATGCCCAGGCTCACTGCCCTTGGAGCTTTGATACCACTTGTTGTAACAAAATTGAAATAATGAAGGAAAAAACAAGAAAGCTTAACCAAATAACCAAGACAAGAAACTGAATGGATTGGAACTGAATGAATTGGAATTGTTATTCAACAATGATTCTCCGCACATTACATTTCATGGGCATTTGATTATTTTATATCATGAACCGTCGTTATATAACTAATATCTCGGTATAAAACTGTCTAGTTACATTTACCCAAAGTTACTAATTCGTTGTCAAACTAACATTTCTAAGATGGGTGAACCTACTTAGAGCTGTTTCCAACATTTCCATTACACTTCAACGCCCAACATTCATTACTGGATTCAATTTGTAATCAAATCTATGTACACCCTGACTAGTAATGCAGGACTTTGGGTTTGATTCATGAATCCTCTCTGTTTATAGAGGACTAAGAATTTTATTAGGAAGAAAATAGAAAATAAAGCTGACAAGAACTTTTGACAGCTTCAAATAAACACTAAAGTCATCTCCATTCCACTAAGTATATGTTATGATTAATTAACTTGTGGTTTGTATGCACGAAGATTAATTAAATAATGACACTTTCAGTAGTCGTTGCAGGAAGGTTACTTCAAGGATTCAAGGACACTTTAGTGGAGTTCAGTGGCAAAATGTAATTAGGTTTTTGTTTTAACAAAAGTTGATTCCTCGATCTTGGTTGTTAGAGCGCAACATTGTTTACTTTTTTTCTTTTTTCTTTTTGACTTTTTTTCTTTTTTCTTTTTGACGGTGATTGTGCTGATTTGGAATTCAATCTAACAGAGGTAAAGTTTACACTGTCAAAGCATTCTTCGATTTTCAAACTCCGTTTTTGTTTTTTTTTAATCAAGAGATTTGGTAGACTTGCTGTTTGTTATTGAGAAAGTTTGGGCAGAGTTGGAAATGCTGCCCCTATACTCTAACTCTAATACAACAATTCACCCCTTCCCAATCCACCCATTCCCAAGCACTGGATGGAGCCCCCAATATTAATTAGCAAACACTTTCCAATACGGGACATCTACCATTTAACCAATCCAGATGGACTTTATTTTCAAACCATCAAAATAATAATACTAACAGCCTGATGTATAGTTTGTGAATCCCAAAGCTGTTTGATATGTGAGCCCTTAGTTTGTGAATCCCAAAGCTGTTTGATATGTGGGTCCTTACTTTGTAATCCTAAAGTTGTTTGATATGTGGATCCTTTTTCCAAAGATTCGGTAGCATGTTATATTCATATCCTTTACATCTGTGTCAAACCTCTCCTTCATGGCTACTTAAATTTTCACTTTATAAGTGATTGCTAAAGGTTTATAAAGAACATTACTAATGTGGAACGAAATATTAACGCAGGGATATGGAGTAAGATGGAGATGACATCCCATAAGTAATAATTGTAAATCAAGATGTCCTTAAAGGTGATATTATCGACACGATATTGAAATGAGTAGTCAGAAAGATGTTTATTTTACATGTTATGATTTTTAAATCAGTAATCACACCTTAAAAATGCTTTCAAGGAATGATGTTGAACACACAGATCTTAGTATTGAAAAAATTGAGGATGTTAATTTTTTATATTGACAAACTAATTTTAAAATTGATAAAGTTTTGATACAAATAATATTTCATTTATATTTCATTTACACTTTTAAGTCTGTGGAAATTCTCAAAATATTTCACAACAAATTGGATATAAGGTATGGTGTTGAAATCAGACAGGTCAGGTTTATGCTAAACTATTTAAATTAAAAAATTAATTTCAAAATTGATGAAGTTTTGATAAAAATGATGTTTTATTGACACTTTTGGACCCGAGGAGATTCCCTAATCCAAAATAGGTATTGGATAGACTCCTAAATCTAAGTGTTCTTCACAGAGGAAAATAAAAGTCCAAGGAAGTTCTTGGACATAGCCCCATTGTAGAGATCTTTTCATTTTGAGTCTATTGCAAATTGAATGGGCAAAAATGGAATTAGGATGCAAAAGTTATCGTTCAAAGAAGATGCCTTTGTTCCTTAGAAAAGGAGGCAAAATCTCTTAAAAATGAGCAAAAACCCTTATAAAGGGAAATCACATTAGACCAGGGCAAAAGCACGGACTTAAGTGGAAGGGGAAGCACCCCCAATCGCTGATCCCCGACATATCGGGTCGGAGGCGGGTATAGACACATAAAAGGAGCAAAAGACCCGGGCCGATGCGACACTGCAATCGCCGATCGGTGGATCGACATCGGCGAGGGCATGGAACATAAGGAAAGGACCAGACCGATGCGATATTGCGATCGCCGATATTGGCAGATTGCAATCGGCGATGCCATATGGAAAGACTTCGAGCCCTTGCGATAAATCGCATCGCAATATCGCGTTGGAGTCATACGACAGAGCGGGGCCACACGTATATATATGCGTCGATGCGATGGGACTGGACCCAAAAGGGTTTACGAATGCATATGCGTAATATTTCAAGTCCGTCTAAAGCCATTTTATGAGTTTTTCAGTGTTTAATGTATTTTTTTAATACAAAGGAAACAAGTGGGATTTCAGGCAGCCGTAGGTGGTAAGTGGTTTTGGCCGGGCTCCACCCGAGCCCATACATTGGCTGCCACATGGCCAGGCCCTGGAGAGAGAAAACCACTTTTTTTCGGGTGGTTAACCCCTGTATGAGTGAGTCGTTCGAAATGAACCTTAGTCGTTGGATCCAAATCTCCAAGATCAACGGTAGGGATGTGATAAGCGACATAAAGGCGGACCCGATAGGAGTTATAAAGAAGATTTAAGGGATTTTCAAGTCCGATAAAAGGCGTTTACGTAGATTTTTCAGCGTTTTCGGTGTATTTATTTGTGTAAACAGAGAAATGATATCTTTTGGATTTCAACGTGCCAGTGGCCTTTTCCATTGCAAAACAGATGGCCACCATACCTTGGGACGTTAACAATGATTGTTAAATGCTCTAGAAGGAAGATGAAGGGACAGTGACCGGGAGCCCGAGAGCCCGAGAGCTAAAACGAACATACAAGCGTCGATAGACTTAAAAGCTGTTCCATGACAGAGACATAGGGGTTGCTGAGTCTGAAAGCACGATTGAGAGGCATAAGCAGGCAACGCAACGAGCTGAAGGGGCGAGAAAGCCTGAGAGTGCGATTGATAGGCAACAAAGCTGCAGAAAGGTCGCTGGAAGGTTTCCGAGGATCGCTTGGAGGTCAAGCGGATCATAGAGGCATGCAGGAGCCGAGAGAGAGAGCTCAAGATAACCAGAGTCGAAGAGCCAGAGTCAACGTGAGAGCCTACGAGCCAAAGCCAGAGCAAGGAGGCCGAGAGCTTCAGAGCTGGGGACCAAATGACATTCTAAACCGATTGTTTATGTGTAAACCGTGGAGTTGAGCCAAAGAGCTTGTAAAAAGATTGCTGCCATAATCCTAGAGAGCCTAGTCGAGTTGACTAGAGCTCAAGGAGTGTAGCCCAAGAGTTTTGGGTGAACTCCATATTAAAATACTGTTCTGTGTGTTTTGTTTATTGTTGCATTGTTTACTGTTATATATATATATATATATATATATATATATATATATATATATTGATTGTATCAATATAAACAACAGAATATTAAAAGCACATAAACAGTTTTAAACAGACATAAGCAAACACCTTATTTTCAAGCACATATTTAATTTTGCATTGGTTAATCATAAAGACTTGGGAATATTTAAGCTTTGGAGGTGGGAGAGGTTCTTGTAAGTTAAACCAGAAGCCTAAGTGCCCCATTTTCAGATTAGGTGGTATCAGAGCTTAAGTTTGATTAAACCCATCTTCAAAGAAGGTTATATCATAATGCTTGATTGACAGAGCAAACACTGCTTGTTTGAAAGGTGTTTAAAAAGTTAGAGGTTGATTGTATGCTTGCTTACAGACTGATTATTGTTTGAGTTTGCAGAGGTGAAGGGAAAGCTACTGATAGCCTAGTCCAAGAAGGACAAGAAGGAAGAAGGGCTGAAGGCATTCTTCTATTCCAAAGGACCTCAAAGCAATCGTTGAAGCACAAGAGGTTTGCTGCAAAAGGTTTCTTAATAATGAGCTTTATTAATCTTGTTTGAAGTTCTTTTGTTCATTGGTATAATGACAACTTCTACAAGTGAATCCTCAAATTCCTTTTCCATCACAAGACTCTTTGATGGAGACATGAAGCAAGACTTGTTCATCATGATGGACAAGGTGAGAGAAATGTATGAGGATGGAAGAAAGAGTAGCGTACATAGAGAGTAGTTGAATTCCATGAAGGAAGAGAAGTAGTTGCTTTCTGACAGACTACAGGAAATGGAGAGGCAACTTCATATTGCAAATATGAACCTGAAGAGGATGCATGAGTTGGAGTCACAACTCTTTGTTGCCAAAGAAGCCTTGGTGAAGTATTAGCTTGAAGAAGAGGTAAACCATTCCAGTTTGTCTTCAAATTCTTTTAAGAATGCTTATATTGGTTCTTTTGAAAAACATATTAGAGGCATAGGTTCCAAGCTATGTCTAAGATGGGCTATGAAGGAAAGGGCTTGGGAAAGCATGCACAAGGTATTGTTGAACCAATAATGGTTGAGGAAAGGCCTAAGTATTTGGGTCTTGGCTATGGACAATCTTATGGAGAGAGTTCCAACACTGCCATGAAGACCATCAGAACAACTCCAAGGAGGAGTTGCATTGCAGAGTGTGAAGATTGTGTTTAGGAGTAATGCAATAGATTGAAACATCACTTGCAGGATGCAGGTGTTAGAAGCACAAAATTGAACCAGAGAGTTGTGGAAACTCTAAAAGCATTGAAGAGATTGAGGGTGTTCCAAAGGGAGTCACTTCTTCAATTTTTTCACCTCCTCATGAAGGCAATAAAGTTGAAAGAGGCAGGTACAAATTTGGTTCTAAACATATTCCTTTTGATTTTGCAAAGCATGGTAAATTTCCACATAAGCATGGGAGAAGAATTGCATGTTCCTTTTGTGGTTTGGATACCCATCATGTTTCCAGATGTTGGAAGAGAATGGCCACATACAGGAAACTTTTGAAGGAAAAGAAGCAAAAAGCCAAAGGTCCATTGGACAAGGCAAAGCATGCTGTCAAGAGGATGCACATGCGTTGCACTTACTGCCATAAGCAAGGGAATCTTGCTGAAAGGTGTTGGACTCTGAATCCAACAATGCTTCCACACAAGCTAAGGAAAGTGGAAGGAGAAGATGATAGAAATGGAAAGGAAGTTTCCATGAATGAAGTGTCTCAGGATGATTCACCTGTTGATACTGATGTGCAAACAAAGGAAAGACCTTGGAACTAGATTGGTAAGAAATGGCTAGAGTTCTTTTCCAATTAAAGTTGCATGTCTATTGATGCATATTTGCATTTCTTTGTTGATGAGATGCAAGTTGCAGGTTCTTACCAAGAAGGTGAATGGAAAAGTTGAGTAGGAGACTCACTTTATTGTTGCAACATTATATTTCATTTCAGCTTCGAAAGTACAATGTACCTAAGTAAAAGTTGAAGGATGAAATGCATGCATGAGCATGATGTGCATGGACACAGGGATGTTGATGTTTTCCTTGTTTTGAACATGTATGTCTAATTAACTTGTAGGGTTGATTACTTTGACATGCATGTGATGCAATGTTGACTCGAGAAAAGTTAACTTGGTCTCCAAGATGGAGGTAATAATGAAGTGTTTCATCTTTTGAAAAAGAGTCCAAATGGTCTTTTTCTACATGCTTGAATTGAGGAGTCATTTGTGTAAAGGCATGCTTTGTGGGCTTGATATCTAGTCCATCATTTGTATGCAGATGTAAGACATGGAGGTGTTCACAAGCTGAGAAAGTTGTTTCTTGTTGAAGCAGGAGTTTAGGCCATCCAATTGTTGTTTGTGTTTATGTTGTTGTTAACAGTGGTTGATGACAACTTTCAAACAGGTACAAATGAAAGTTTTGTGGAGCAAATAAACTTCACATTTGTTTAAGCCACCTTGGATCAATGATCAAGGCAAAGAAGTTCAAACCACCTTCTATGACCATTTCAGCAGGATTTTTGTAGGAAGGCAAGGAGGAAGATAGTTCTTCCCAGGAAGACCAGTCCATCTAGGAGGGGAAGTGGTTAGAGACTTTGGTTCAGAGGTACTATGCAAGGCAATTGTGTGGAGGTTGAAACAAGAGGGTGAGTCACTCTCATTTACTGTTCAGAACAATATATCAGTCTTTTGGAGACCAAAAGTTCTTTTAGTGGGAAGGTGTGATTCAAAATGGGTTTTGGATAGACTCCTAAGTTTAAGTGTTCCTCACCATGAAAGTCCAAGGAAGTTCCTAGATATAGCCCCATTGCAGAGATCTTTTCATTATGAATCTACTGCAACTTGAATGGGAAAAAATGGACTTAGGATGCAGAAGTTATCGTTCAAAGAAGATGCCCTTGTTCCTTAGAAAAAGAGGCAAAATCCCCTAAAAATGAGCAAAAACCCTTATAAAGGGAAATCACATCGGACCAGGGCAAAAGCATGGACTTAAGAAGAAAGGGGGAAGCACCCCCGATTGCCGATCCCCAACATATCGGGTCGGAGGTGGGTATAGGCATATAAAAGGAGCAAAAGACCCGAGCCGATGCGACATTGTGATTCCGATCGACGGATCGACATCGGCTAGGGCATGGAACATAAGGAAAGGACCGGACTGATGTGATATCGGCGGATTGCAATTGATGATGCCATATGGAAAGACTTCGGGCCCTCGCGTTACGTGATTGCGATCAATTTCATTGTAATATCGTGTTGGAGTCATACGATGGAGCGAGGCCACACGTATATATATGCGCCGATGCAATGCAACCGGACTTGACCCGAAAGGGTTTATGAATGCATATGCATAATATTTCAAGTCTGTCTAAAGCCATTTTACAGGGTTTTTCAGTGTTTAATGTATTTTTTTAATACAAAGGAAATAAGCGGGATTTCGGGTAGACGTAGGCGGTAATTGGTTTTGGCTGGGCTCCGCCCGAGCCCATATGCTGGTTGCCATGTGGCTAGGCCCTGGAGAGAGAAAACCACCATTTTCGGGTGGTTAACCCCCATACGAGTAAGTCACCCGAAATGAACCTCAACCGTTGGATCTAGATCTCCCAGATCAACAGTAGGCATGCGATAAGCGACATAAAGGCGGACCCGATAGATAGGAGTTATAAAGCGGATGTAAGGGATTTTCAAGTCCGATAAAAGGCGTTTATGCGGGTTTCAACGTTTCTGGTGTATTTCTTTGAGTAAATAAAGAAATGATATCATTGGGATTTCAACGCACCAGTGGCCTTTTCCGTTGCAAAATAGGTGGCCACCATACCTTGGGACGTTAGCAATGATTGTTAAATGCTCTAGAAGGAAGATGAAGGGGCAACGACCGGGAGCCAGAGAGCCCGAGAGATGAAATGAATAGACAAGCGCCAATAGGCTTAAAAGTCGTTCCATGATAGAGATAGAGGGGTTGTTGAGTCTGAGAGCACGCTTGAGAGGCATAAGTAGGAAGCACAATGAGGTGAAGGGGCGAGAAAACCTGAGAGTGAGATTGACAGGGAGAAAAGCTGCAGAAAGGTTACTGGAAGGTTGCCGAGGATCGCTTGGAGGTCAAGCGGATCACAGAGGCACGCAGGGGAAAAGAGAATGAGCTCAAGATAGCTAGAGACGAAGAGCTAGAGCCAGTGAGAGCCTAAGAGCCAAAGCCAGAGCAAGGAGGCCGAAAGCTTCAGAGCTAGGGACCAAATGACATTCTAAACACATTGTTTTTGTGTAAACTGTGGAGTTGAGCTAGAGAGCTTGTAAAAAGATTGTTGCCATAATCCCAGAGAGCTTAGCCGAGGTGACTAGAGCTCAAGGAGATGTAGCCCAAGAGTTCTAGGTGAATTCCATATTAAAAAACTGCTCTGTGTGTTTTGTTTATTGCTGCATTGTTTACTGTTATATATATAATGTATCGACATAAACAACATAATATTAAAAGCACATAAACAATTCTAAACAAACATAAGCATACACCTTATTTTCAAGCACATATTTAATTCCGCATTGGTTAATCATAAAGACTTGGGAATATTTAAGCTTTGGAAGTGGGAGAGGTTTTTGTAAGTTAGACTGGAAGCCTAAGTGCCCCATTTTCAGATCATTCCCCAAATTGACTGTGGCCAATTGGATATATTTTATTTGTTGAGGACATATTTTCGGTTGATTGGATAAAATGTAAGCCTTGAAGAATAGGTAATGGTTCCTTTAATTTAGAACAAATACCTAGAAATATAATAGATCAGATCTAGGATCTAAACATCTTGAATTCTTTTCCCAATAATTTACACTAAAAATTATTATAATTTCTTTTCCAAATGTCTATTTTTTTGATATATTTTATTTGGAGTAAGTTAACTACTGAATAAATTCAACAAATTTTTTATTGAAAATTTTCTCCAAATCTGATAAAAATTGTACTAAAGCTCTTTGATTGATGTAAACTTGGATAATAAAACGCTGCATTTAAAGACTTTAATTTATTTTGATAGGATCTAAATGATTAGAATCTCAAAAAATAAGTTTCCTGATAAATGATAAAACTTTGCACATTAAGATAAAATAAATCTAACTAATTCCTTGACTTTGTAAGTTAAGATGGAAGACTCATTATGTCATGAACATTTCTTTTAACAAGTTATTTTAATTTTTAGGAACAAATTATCGTTATTTGGCATATTTTAATTTTTTAAATCAAGATGAAACACTTATATCTTTAGTAAGTCTTAAAGATAGTGATATCACACTTGAAATTATCTTTATTTGGCATGTTTTAATTTTGCTAATCAAGAGGAAACACTTATATTATATTTTTAGTAAGTCTTAAACATAAATATAACACATTTATCTTTGATGTTGTAAGAACATCTATATAT
>APFE031447866.1:2726-49699 GCA_000404065.3 Pinus taeda | reverse complement strand
TTGAGATTTTGAAGTTGAATATATATATATATTTTGATAGATGTGTTTTGGAATATAGTTTCCATATTTTTAATTTAATTATCAATTATTATTAGGTGGATGGTAAAGATTTAGCCTCTTTATATATCCATGAATTATAAGACTTTACATTGAATTTCTATGATTAAGAATCTTGTTATAATTTTTATAAATATATAATAATAAATATAAATAAAGTTATAATTTAATAATTTTGCGATTTTTCTTAATCTTAGCATTTGAGATGTATAATGATAGTGTTTATGCTTATCAAAGTTCACTGCCTATTTAATGGATATCTTGCAACATATAATTAACCTTAAAAAACAAAATTAATATTTAAAAATAATTATTTAACTTTAAATAAGATATTAAATATTTCTATTTTAACATACATTTTTAATATTTAAATTTGAAGATGAACAATTTCTCGTTTAATGATGGATAATCTTTATTTCTAAATCATTGAATTTCATTATTGAAAATTGTCAAATATTGTACTTTGAGATTTTGAAGTTGAAGATTTCATTCATTTTTTTTTAATATATGTGTGTGTGTGTGTGTGTGTTAATTTTAGAATATAGTTTTCACATTTTTAATTTAATTATCAATAATTATTAGGTGGATGGTAAAGATTTGACCTCTCTGAAATATTCATGGATTATAAGAATTTACATGGTAAAGTGGGGTGAATTTCTATGATTAAGAATCTTGTTACATATTTTAATAATAGTAATAATAATAAATTCAAAATAAAGTTATAATTTAGTTAATTTTTGGGATTTTTCTTAAGCTTAGCAATTTGAGATGTATCATGAGGTAAGTGTTTTGATGCCTATCAAGGTTTATTGCCTATTTAATTTACGTCTTGCAAAAATCTTTTATATTTTACACAAATGAGAGTAACCTTTATCCTTTATTATTTACTTGAATATTTTTTATATTTATATCTTTTGCATGTAAATAACTATGAATGAGGCTTGCCAAAGATTCTTTATTGTATAAAAATTGCATGCTATTACCCTTTAGTATGGGTACCTCAAAATATTTGACAAAGGACCACACCATTTGCAAGCCAAAATGTGTAAAATACATGGCCCTATAGGCCATGTGGTATGAAGTGTAAAAGTGTATTTTAGTTCCCCTTAGGTGGACAACTATGATGGGGTTTCCTAGTTCATCTTTATGGTGCTTGGTTTTATAGCTTTGTTAATTGCCCCTTTGTGGCTGGTAACTTTGCCTTGATGGACATTCTTATGTCCTAGGTTGGTAATATGGTGTCATGGAGGTGGATCTATTAAGACACATGACTTAAAGGAACACTTGTTGTATTAGCCCTATACATGTGATCATACTTTGTAAGGGTGGGAACACCTACCTTATGATCATCTTAGAACTATTTTTTATTCCACACGTGGACCATTTATATTATGTATGCATACTTGTTTGACCATGACCGTCATTGTTCACGACATTGTCACAATTCACAAGGCTTTTCCACTCCATGAGGCAACATTTAACATTCTTGAAGACAAGGAAGAAGGTCCATTACACTCTCCAACGCAAAACAAATCATCTCTAAGTCAAAGCACCCAAAGCACCCTTCTCAAAGTTAAATTTTAATAAGATCTGATTTGTTTTTCCTAGTTTATTTTATACTCTAAGATTTTTCACATGGTAATTTCTTTTCTTTCTAAAAACTATTGAAAATAAATATATTTGTATTTTAACTTTTAAATGAACATGCACTGGAAAATAAATGGAAAACGAACTGCATAACACATTGGAAAAATATGCCCAAAATTTTCCCCTTCACTTTCTATTATTTTGGAAAATTAGGGCCTCCTTTAACAAGGAACTCGATCAATAGAGAATACACCAAAATTGTAGAAATTAACTCATCCCCCAAGAATTCGATTTGCAATTATGCTAGCTGTCTCCATAAGTTTGGCACACTTGAAGTTGTTTGGCTCCTCCACAAACGTAGTCTCAACATTCTTGGCCTCCTCACATTCATTTTTTACCTACTGGAATTCGGCTTCAAAAATCTCAGCCTCCTCTTGCGCGTAACAAACTCTTGGCCTCGATCCCTTTATCTATGCGTTCAACTTGGGAAACTCTTGCTCACTTGAACCTCTAGTTGCACACATTTCTCTTCTTAGTCTTGAGTCTCTCACTCTCTTGAGAAAACCACTCTCTCAATTACATTGGGTCTTTCTCCTCTCCCTTAGGCTTATTGTGCCGAGAGGCACTATACAACCTAGTATAGGGGGAGATGTGTAGGTGTAAATGATTGTAAACATTTAATATTTAATATTTATACGTTAGCTCAATTAAAAACTAATAAAAGGTTAAAAGTAATATAGATCCCAATATGGGGGGAGATGTTGTGGTGTCTGTAAATGAGTGTAAACATATAAATGTTGACTAAATTAATAATAAAAATTTACAAGTGACAAAAAAAATAAAATTCAATTTGTTATATTGTAAATTCTTTTGCAGGGCACCTTAGTCTCTCCAACTCAAGTTAAAAATAATGCTCTCGGAAAAATTGCATAAATAATTGCGTCGAGGGGTGCTCTCCAAGCTAGTATGGAAGAAATGTTGTAATGTCTAGTCTTGTCTTGTAAACATTTTGACCCAGTTCAATTACATAAAAAGAAAGAGAAAAATTAAATTAAATTAGAAAACAAATAATATTTATAATTATTAATTAAAACCTTTTGACTTCGGTTGAATTACATTAAATTTTTTATTAATTAAACTTGCTTAGATCCATATTAATTTAGGATCTACCAAGCGTCTAAAGGAATCAAATCCCTTGAGGTGAAAACCTCTTTTAGAGTGAAAAGAAATTTGATCCCTCTTTTAGAGTGTTGAACAAATTTGGAGTTAGGATGGATCTAGGTTGGTTTTATAATTTCATTAAGCTAAATTCCTAATCCTAATCTCTTAATTTATGAATGGATAAGATTAGATCCTAGGCCTCACCTGAGATCAATAGTGGAGATTAGGTCTAAGTCATTTAAATAATTAAATTATTATCCTTAGAAACTTGGCTCAATGGTCAACATTAATTAATAAATTGATTAATGTACTTTCCTAAATTAAACTTAAGAAAGAAATCATAATAATCACTTATGAGCAAACACCTAAAGAGTCTATTTGACATCTTTTTCATGTTTGCCACCTAGCCTATGCAGAAGCACTTGTCCTAGATATAAACATCAACACTCACTCCTAGGGAGGAAGGTATTTTGCACCACCCCTAGCTTATCTCTGTAAAACACAAAATTTTCCTTCACAAAGGGCTTAATGATAATGTCTGCCACTTGTTCATTTGTGGAGATATACTTGAGCATCACAACTCTCCTTTAGACTATATATTTGGTGAAATGATATTTGATCTTTATACTATTTGCACTTTTCGTGAAACACTAGATTTTTTGATAGCTTGATGCTACTTTGATTCATAGTGAATCACCATTAGATCCAAATCGAGACCAAATAGCCCTATGAGCTTCTTGCAAAGCCAAATGGACTCATAACTCGCCAAGCTAGCTAACATATACTCTACTTATTCTAAACTAAGTCCCATGGAACATTACTTCCTACTAAACCATGATATCGCTATTGACCCCAAATTGAAACAACACATAAAGGTGCTCTTCCTATTCATTGCACTCCCCACCAAATTTATTTATGTATAGCCTACTAGATGCACTCCACCACTTTTGACATACATGAGTCCATACTCCACTGTGCCTTGAAGAAGCTTGAGAACATGCTTCACTGCCACCCAATGAACCCTCCTTGGATCCACCATAAACTAGCTTGGTGTATTTACAACAATGCATATATCTGGCCTAGTTTTGACCAAATACATCAAAGAACCTATGAACTTCTTGTACAGTGTGAGAATCACCAACACTACCTCATAAGCATTCGACTTCTTCAAGTTGGTAATCTTGGGTGTGACATAGGCATGTAATCCACCATCCTGAATCTCTTCAATATTTCAAATGTATACTTCCCTTATCTGAGGAAGATCTCACGCATTTGTTGCCATATCTCTAACCACAAAAAGTAGTGCATCATGTCAATGTCCATCTCAAACTTTGTAGCTAGGTCTCTCTTGCACATCTTTATGAGCCTGTTCGCCCCTATCATAAAGAGATCATCCACATAAAGTACCAAAATGAGTGGATCAACACCAACTAGTATTTTGTAGAAGTTGGGATCCACCTCATTCTTGGTGAAGCCCATGCCTAATAGTTACCAAACAATCCTAGAGTGCCATACCCTGGGTTCCTTCTTGAGAGCATATAAATCCTTCTTTAACCCGCATACACGATAATCTCTCCCATGCACCTTAAACCCTGTAACAACACAACATACACCTCCTCAATCACTCCGTTAAACAATGTTGTCTTCACATCCATATGATGTATCTTCCACCACATCTTTGAGGAAATAAACAAAACGACCCTGATAGGAGTGTATTTCATGATTGGAGTGAATATATCGTCATAATCCACTCCCTCCTTGTTGAGAAATCAATGCTAGTAGGATTAGGGTTAGATTTCTCTTTCTTGATAATTACTTGTGAATTATGTTGGATTCTTTTACTCATTTTTTATATTATATTTCATCAAGCAATTACCAAATTATGTTTTATGAAGATCACAAAAACACAAGACACAAGATGTAGGTACTCTGCCAGGGCAAAACCCTTATCTATGGTAAAACTTAGTAAAAATCTCTTCCTTAATTAGTTTTCCTTGAGACTCTTCAACCTAGACAAATACCTCCTCCACACCAAACCATCCTCTCCTTCTTTGATCCAAACTTCGACCTAGAAAGAACAACACTTTGACCTTAGCAACTTCAACTTGGTAGCTTCCGGCATCATCAACAACTTCACACTTTTAAGAGACTTCGATTTTGTTCTTCTCTTCTTCCTTGACCAAACTCGAACTCCTTTTAGCCTCTTCCTTCAACTTCACACTTTTCCCAACTTCCAGCTTCCAGCTTCAAATATCGAACTATATGTGAGAGAGTGAGATGCTTCAAATGAAGTTGAACTACCTTGCGTATATAACCTTCCAATGAGGTCGAATTTCCTTCCTTGAGGCCAATTTGGTGTGGAGGTTACATAATTCATTTTTAACTAAAAAATAATTCTTTTTACATCGTTTGAAATCCCAAGAAGGGTCTCATAAAATATACAGTGACTCTAATGACTATTTATTAATCCTAGGAGTCCACAATGGGTACTTTGACTAATAAAATGATGACCCAAACATGAAACCCATGCTTTAATAAGTCATTGTAACAATAATAAAAATCCTTTTGACAAATACATTTTATGAAGATTGAACCTAGTTACATTTCTCAACACTCCCTCTTAACTAGGGAGGTATTCATACGAAAGATATTGAACTATATTCACTATGAAAAGTTTAGGCACCTCAATGCCATGAACTAGATTCCTGGCCAGGGAAATCTATCAAAGGTCTCTCAACAGTTTCGGCACTGCAATACCACATACTAGATTATTGACCAAGGTAATCTATTCAGGTGGAACTAAGATGGGCCAAAGCTTTCAGCCTCTCTAGGTATTATTAAGCTTACTTGCTAACCATCAACCCTGGTATCTAGGTGTGTATTCGAGGTCAGAGTTCTGTGACGAACACCACCCTCCCTAATTTGGGAACTAGACATCAACACATAGTGTCGATCAGATTTCCTCCCAAGAAATGTGTCTCACACACAAGGCCTCAACAGATATGTTCCAAACTTTTATTATCATCAATAAAATAAATAATATCAACTAAACCAAGCATGCTTCTAAGATATTCAAACTTCTTATTAGGAAGAGACTTTGTTAGTATATTAGCTACCTGATCGCCTATCCGGACATACTGTAGCTTCACGATCCCATCCTGCACCAAGTTCCTTATATAGTGGAACTTATTGTTGAAATGCTTCATCCTAGCATGAAACACGGGATCTCAAGACACCTTGATACAAATTTGATTATCACAATTAATCACATTAGGATCTAGAGGCTTCTCGAACAAATCTGTTAGAAGCTTTCTCAACCATACAACCTCCTTTCCCACTTCACATGCATCCACGTACTATGCTTCAACACTACTCAAAGCAACATGATCTTGCTTTCTAATCATCCATGAGATCATGGATGATCTCAAACTAAAGCATTTGGTAGTAGTGCTTCTTCCATCAGTCTCACTGCCACCCCACAAAATATATGAAGCCATTCAACTTGACTTCCTTGCTATTATAATTTAGGAAACGATGTATTGTACCACGAAGATATCTCAATATATGCTTGGCATATATCCAGTGATCATGATGAGGCTCCAACTGAAATTGGCTGAGGATGTTCACAACAAAGGATATATCCAACCTAGTATTTACCAAACACATTAGAAAACCTACCAAATTATGATAGGAGGTAGGATCCATGAGACTTGAGTCGGAGCTCCTCAACTTCTTGAGATTGGTGATCATACATGTAGTCATGGGCTTGGAATCCATCATCCCAAATTTCTGCAACAACTTAATGATGTACTTTCCTTGGCCCAAATATATCTCCCCAGGATTTTTCCATATTTCCAGACCTAGGTAATAGTGCATCAATCCTAGATCCTTCATCTCAAATTAAGCTTCCAACATCTTCTTACACTCTTGTATTCTACTCTCCACACTTATGATGAATAGATCATCCACATACAATAGAATAATGACTATCTCATTATTCACAACCTTGATGTAGAGATTTGGATCAACGAAACTCTTCACAAACCCAATTCTTAGAAGGTATGCATCAATTCTTTCATACCATGCCCTAGGAGCTTGCTTTAAACCATACATGGCCTTCTTGAGTCTACATACATGAGTATCCATTACATTTACCTCAAATCCTTCAAGTTTCTTAATGTATACTCCCTCATCGATGGTCCCATTCATAAATGCTGTCTTCACGTCTATTTTATGGATGTTCCATCCCATTGTAGAAACCAATGAAACCAAATATCTAATGGTGGTATACCTTACAGTGGGTGCAAAGGTTTCTTCATAATCTATGCCTTCCTTTTGAGAGAAACCCCTTGCAAAAAATTAGGCCTTGTATTTATCTATGCTTCTACCAACAACATGTTTGATCTTGTAGATCCATTTTGAGGTGACAACCAATTTTTCACTGGGTCTAGGAAAGATTTACAAAACCCCATTCTTCATGATGGATTGATAATCTTCTTGCATAGATTTCTTCCATACTTCTTGATGAACAACTTCTTCAAATGTAGATGGTTCTGCTTCAATTAGTCTTGTCATATATGTAGCATATCCAAAATATCTCTTCAGCCTTTTGCTTTCCCTAAAGGTTCCTTTCAAAACTCCATGCCCTTCAGTATCTTCAAGAGTAGATTTTAACAAATTTGGACCCTTCCTTGTGCTTGGTATGACCACAGGTTGAATAAGATCACTTGGTCCTTCTTCTTCCTCTTGAATTGTAGAAGGGTTGTCGGTTTGTTCTTCTACTTCTTCAAATATGGGTAGATCTTCTTCATCATAATCAATAGAAATATCCATTGATATTTTGTAGGCTTGATTCTCATCAAATCCCTGCTTACTTCAATGTGTCTCCCTTCCTTGATGTAGATTCTATATGTTTTTGAGAAGAGACTATATCCAACGAAGATCCCTTTGATGTTTGTAGAATCCAGCTTCTTTGATTTGTCCTTTGGAACATGGATATATGCAGGACACCCATTCGAAGATGGTCCACACTTGGATTCTTTCTTGTAAATGCTTCCTCAAGTGTCATATTATTGAGAATTCTACGAGGAATTCTATTTTAAATATATACGACTGTCATTGCTGCTTCTCCCAATGGAAACTTTGGCAAGCCTTGATCAAGTAGCATTTTTTGTACACCTTCTTCAATTTTCATATTGTTTCTTTCGGCCACTCCATTTTGTTATGTATAGTAGGGAATAATAAGCTCGCTCTTAATTCCTACTTCTTTACAATATGCAATCAATTCTTTAGAAGTGTATTTCCCACCATTGTCAGATCTCAAATTTTTTTATCTTTCTTTCAGTTAGGGTTTCCACTTCGCATATAAACTCCTTGAATTGATCAAATACTTCATCCTTTTTCTTGAGAAGGTAGATCCATGTCTTTCTAGAGTGATCATCAATAAATGTTACAGAGTAAAGATGACCTCCAAGTGATTTTTCAGACATGGGCCCACACACATCGAAATGTGTGAGGTCTCATATTTCTTAAGAACTTGTTTCACTATTTGAAAATGGTTTTCTTGTATTCTTTCCCAAAGAGAATCCCTTTCAAACTCGTTCACGATCTTCTTTGATATTGGGGATGCCATTAACTAGATGTTTAAGAGTGGGAATGACCTTGTAGTGAAGATGACCATATCTTCTATGCCATAACTCAATAGGAGATTTCCATATGAACTAGGGCTTGAGGAGGTGGTGTAATGACTCTATACAAAATTCCTTCATGAACTCCAATAACCATAACTTTCTTCAATACTTGAATCATTTCCCAAAACCAAGACCTTTCCATCAACAAAAGCAACTCTATCCCCTTTATCTTCTAAGCAAGAAACTGAAAGAAAATTCTTTTTCAAACCTCAAACATATAGTATGTTGTTGAGATGTAGTTTTTCTCCATTCACCAACTTCAAAGATGTTAATCCCCGACCTCTAACAACATAGCTTTTGTTGTCTCGCAATTCCACTGCATAGGAATATGGTTCCTTTGATAGAGTTTGTAGTTGTTTACTTTCCCCTGTCATATGCCTTGATGCTCCACTGTCAGTGATCCATGCATTATCATCATTAAGTGATCTTGTAAGTGCAACTAAGAAACCTTAACTTTTGACCTTGTTGAATAAGTAGTAGACAATATTATTGATCCATATTCCTGTAGAAGTGAATCCCATTCTTATCATAGAGGGAGTAATAATTTTCTTCAAGCCAACGAAGTGATATTCAATCTTCTGCAACCTTAGCTCTGATACCATGTCGATAAATCAATGCGAGTAGGATTAGGGTTATATTTCTCTTTCTTGATAATTACTTGTGAATTATGTTGGCTTCTTTTACTTATTTGTTATATTATCTTTCATCAAGAAATTACCCAATTATGTGTGTATGAAAATCACAAAACACACAAGACATAAGATGTAGGCACTCTGCCACGGAAAAACCCCTATCT
Source organism: Pinus taeda (assembly GCA_000404065.3). Lineage (NCBI taxonomy): Eukaryota > Viridiplantae > Streptophyta > Pinopsida > Pinales > Pinaceae > Pinus > Pinus taeda. Next base: position 40,408 of record APFE031447866.1, on the reverse strand, counting down.
AGGGTAAAACCCAATCAAAATATATTCCTTCAATAGTTTTCCTTGAGACTTTTCGACCTAGACAAAGGAATCCTCCACACCAAGCCAACCTCTCCTTCTTCGATCCAACCTTCAACCTAGCAGCAACAACATTTCGACCTAAAAACTTCGACTTGGTAGCTTCCATCATCAGAAGCAACTTCGAACTTGACTAGGAGACTTTGATCTCCTAAACCAGTCCACACGAGAGAAAGAGAGAGACACCAAAACTTATATTTTTTTCTTCCCTTCCTCCTTGACCAAACTCACAATCCTTTTAGTCTCTTCCTTCAACTTCACACATTTCCCAACTTCCAACTTCAAGCTTCAAAAATCGAACTATATCTGAGAGAGTCAGATGATCCAAATGAAGTTGAACTACCTTGTATATGTAGCTTACCAATGAGGTTGAATTTCCTTCCTTGAGGCTGACTTGGTGTGGAGGTTATATAATTCATTTTTGACTCAAAAATAATTCTTTTTACACCATTCGAAAGTCTAGGAAGGGTCTCATAAAATATACAATGATTCTTTATTAACCCTAGGAGTCTACAATGGGGACTCTAACTAATAAAATGATGACCCAAGGATGAAACCCATGCTTTAATAAGTCATTGTAACAATAATACAAATTATTTTTACAAATACATTTTATGAAGACCAAACCTAGTTACATTTTTCAACACTCCTTGGAAAACACTCTTGCCATGAAGCTAGCCGTATAATTCTTGATGCTACCATTTGCAACATGTTTGATATTGAAGATCCATATCAAATTTCTCACTGATTTTAATATAGGCCTAGGCATAATATACCATACATCACTCTCCAAAATGGAAGAATATTCTTCCATCATGGCATCCGTCCAAACTCACTGGCCTGCTTCCTTGTCAATGCTAGAAGGATCGAAATCATTGATGTCACTCATAAGTTCCATGTAGATAGAAATTTTTTGTGGTTTTTTTCTCTCTATGGACATCCTCCTATCAACCTCCATATGCTCAAAACCCTAAGAATTTTCTCTAGACATTTTTCCCTCCTCTTGACAGAACTATAAGGTGCTTCCTACTCCTCTTCCTAATATAAAGACTGAGTATCCACTACTAATGTTGTTGTCCTCTACTTAGCATTGAGAGCCTCTCGCCCCTGATCATATGCCATTGGTATAACATCATGTGACTTCCTCAAGGCTCTTTGCTCCTCAAATCTCACATCCATGCTCACCACAGACTTCCCCTATGACAGAGTGTATTTCCTGCATGCCTTAGAAGTTTGATAATAAATCCATTATGTTTTGAGGGCTCTAATTTTTTCCTCTTCTTTTATGGTACATGGATATACACTGGAAACCAAAAGATGAAGAAATGTCCCAACTCCAATTTCATTCTTGTCAACACCTCCTCAGGAATATTGTCCCCTAAGACCTTGTGAGGACTCCTGTTTTGAATGTGGAATAATATATTGCATGTCTCTACCCATAGGAACATGGGAATATCATGATCATGGATCATGGATTTAGTAGCCCTGGCGATGGTCCTGTTTTTCCTCTCAACAACCCCATTCTACTGCAGTTTGTAAGGAACTATAAACTCTTTCTTGATATCTACATCCCTGCAAAATTCCTTCAACTCATTGGAGGTATACTCACTCTAACTATTTGATCTAAGGACCTTTACCTTCCCCTCCTAGTCTGGCTCTCCATGAGAGATTTAATTTCTAGAAACTTGTTAAATACCTCATCATCTGCCTGCATAAAGTAGATCCAGGTGCTCATGGAACAATCATCAAGAAATGTAACATAATAGTTATACCTACTCAAGGACCCCACTGACATAGGACCACACACATTTGAATTTACTAGGTCCAAAAACTCTTTGGATCTAAAATAACTTCTTTGGGAAGTAGTCTAGTCATATTTTCCCAAAGAACACCCTTTGCAACACCCTGCTGTTCCTTGCTAAACTCAAGAAGTCTGGTGATGATCTCCCATAATATAGGCAAAAATATATAATGCAAATGTGCCATCTTCTTCTGTAAAAACTCATAGAAGTTGTCATTACCATGAACTAAGGCCCTTTTTGGTTGATCCCTTGGCATATACATATTACCCTCTCTCCTACTGTTGGCTCATCCTATACTCTAATAGGAATATTTCAACTTAACAATAAATTTCCATCTCTGAAAATAACTTCATATCACTTGTTCTCCATGGATGAGACCGCTTAAGGAGGGACATTCACATATTTAGAGGCCATGGAGAATTATATTGATCCCAGGGGGATAAGTGTCGGTATCACCGCTTCGTTATTTTTTTCTATACCTAAGATGTTAGAAAAAGTACAATATGGAATTTTTCAGGCTATATTACTCATCTATGGAAGCATGTGGAAGAGAAGGTGGGAGGCATGAGAGTGGTAGGTGGTTCGACTCAATCTATCTCGATCTATAGAGAAGGAAAGTGTTGTCTCCTTCTTCAACATACATTCATTCCTCTTCTCCTACCTTGTAATGTTTGGATGAGGTGAGAAGGAATGATATAAGAGGGACCCCACCATGGGTTCACTTGAATCTAGTTGAAACTATATAGTTCCAACTCCAACCACTACACACTCCAAGCTCCACAATAAGATATAGGTCATCCTCTCTGAGGTTGGAAAATAACTATCACAATTTTGTCGTATGACAAGATGCTCAATTATCCATGAACCATGCACCTTCTCCAATGGTGCTATAAAGACATGTACTTTCTTGAACCTAATATCAAACTTGCTCTCCTGTTATCTATTGATGCAACAACTTGTGACTTCCCCTTGTCCTTCTTCTTGTTTGGACATTGGCTTGCACAATGGATTCTTTTTTAAATACAAAGGATTTAAATTTTCTCATGTCCTTCTTTTCTCTAAATATTGAGGTACTCTTTCCTCATGGATTGTTATTGGCCTTCCCCTTGTCCTTCCTTTCATGATTGGAAAGGGAAAGGTTCACATCATCACCCTTAGAGTGGCTCCCATGAAGAGACTTCTCTCGAATCCCCTCCTATATGAATTCATCCCATAACCTCTCCCAGTCAGGTTGGTGTTTATGTGCTATGGTCCCTTTGACAAAGGTTTCCAAATGATTGGAAAATTCATTGAGGGTGGTTCTCATCTACTCTAAATCTAGGATGGCCTCCCTAAATACAACCAACTTGTCTTAGACCAGTGTGATCTTGGTGAGATATGAATTGTATTCAACTTGGACATCTTGGTGTTCTTCAACTTTTCCTTCAACACCATTTTCCTATGTATTGTCACTATCATATAACTTATTTAGAGCCTCCCACATTTTAATAGTAGTGTTTATCCTTGAAAATGACGGATCACATGAACCTTTACCCCATCTATGATGATTTTCTTGGCCTTCAAATCCTTTTGATTATGGATGGCCAATTGCGTAAAATTAGCCGGAGGGGTGGGTGAGCTACTCACAAACTCCCAAATCCCATTCTAAATCAACACTAATGCAATTATGTTATTCTAAGGACTAAGTTGGATGCACCCTCCAAACAATCTTCAAACCTAGTCCAATTGCAACCATTCTCCCAACTTCCAAATCAGATACTCAAAACCTAGGAAAAATATATCTGTTTGAAAAAATCTTTTGCTGCTATAAACCCCCATAACAAGTCGATCTTCTTGCTCTTTAGAGTTTTAGTGCTTTAATACCAGATCTATTTTTATTTTCCTATTTGTTTATTTTATATCCAAAAAATATTTCAAACCCAGTGAAATGGTTTTCTAAAAAAATGCTAAAAATAAATACACTAGTATTTTAACATTTAAATAATTTTGTGATGGAAGATAAATGGAAAACTAGTCATATAACACAACATAAATATATGCCCAACAAGTTTTCCTTCACTTTATATTACTATCGAAAGTTGGGGACTTCTTTAACAAGGAACTCGACCTAATAGAATGCACTTAAATTACATCAATGGAACTTGGCAACTTGGCCCCAAAAAAATCAATCTACAATTATTTTCCCTGTCTCCACAAGTTTGGCACACCTGAAGCTATTAGACCCCTCAAAAAAATGTAGTATCAAACTTCTCAGCCTCCTCACATTCGCTATCAACATGATGGAATTTGGCTTCAACACTCGACCTCGACCCAATCAAACTCTACCCCTTCACTTGTGTGCTCAACCTGCAAAAGTTTTACTCACTCGAACCTCTAGCTACACACCTTTTTATTCTCTCGAGTCTTGAGCATCTCACTCTCTTGAGAAAATCACTCTAAATAATAATGTGTCTTTGACATCTCCCTTAGGATTATTTTATAATTTCATTAAGACAAATCCCTAACCCTAATCTCTTAAGTGATGAATGGCTAGGGTTAGATCATGGGGATCACTTGAGGTCAACATCAGAGATTAGATCTAAGTTATTTAAATAATTAAATTACCTATCCTTATAAACTTGGTTCAATAGTCAAAATTAATTAGTAAATTAATTAATGTACTTTTCCTAAGTTAAACTTAGGAAAGAAATGGTAATAATCACTTACTCCTAATGAGCAAGCAACTAAAGATGCAATCTGACATCTTTTTCAAGCTCAACACCTAGCCTACATAGAAGCACCTGTGTGAGTTATAAATATCAACAAATTGGAGACCAAATTCACTTGGGGTAGTTGTGAGGGTTAAATTGAGACAACATTACACCTTTTTAAAGAAAATGTGGAATCAAGTAAAGGTCAGTTCAATGGAATAAGATAAAGATATAAGTAAATTAAGCCTTAAATCACTAATTCAAGCTAATTTTGGACCAAGTCAAGGAAATGTGCACCTTTTTCCTAGTTGCTAGAGCTTATAAAGTAAAATCAAGGGATTATTGAACATATTAAGGGAGACATTGAGCCAACCTTGCCTTCCTAAATTTATTCCAATTCATTTCAAGCCACTTTGAGGGGAACATTGAACTATTGGTGCAAATCGACCTCGTTTTCAAGAAAGTTGAGCCTCTCTCAAAGGGACATCACCTCTTTTAAGCTATGTAAAATCAATTTTTTGTAATGACTTAATATCAAAGTTTTTTTTGGATGACAAGCCAAGTCATTTTTTCTAGATTTATTAGAAATTTTACAAGGATCAAAATACATAGATACATTAAGAGCTTCATCTATAAATCAAGAGCTTATTGTCCTCCCAAATGGTTGTGAGCAATTGAGATCATTTTTTCCATAATGCAATATTTTCATGAAGCTTTACTGTCAACTTTGAAGTCTTCTTTTTATGTTTTTATTTATTTATTCTACAATTTTTTCAAAGACAATTTTGTGTTAGTTTAATACAACCAAAAGGCTATCAAGGTCTATCCATTTGAAGGACAACCTTTTCACTTGGAGGGAGATGTCTAGAGTAAATCTCTCATTTCTCTATTGTGGACATTAACTCTCCATTTTGGGCCTTACCATAGAGGTTTCTCAACAAGGGTTTTGATTCTATTTCATTCCATAGTTTATCTTATGGAAGGATTTCCCCTTGGAGGGATCCCTTCTAGTAGGGTTTGGTTTCATAACTTGTCTTGATTATAAAATGAGGTAATTTAGCTTACGAGTTTTTATCTTCTTTTCATAATCCATAAAGATTAAATAACCAACTTAAGAGGGGCATTTGTCTTGACCCCAATTTCCCTAGTGGGGATAGGCACTTAAGCCCTAATCCAAAAATCCATCAATTTTGACAAAATTCAAGTTATTATATTTTTATTTATTCATATTATAGAAAAATCCATAAAAACAAAAAAATTACAAAATCCAAAAAAATATAAAAGATAGGAAATACCAAAAATAACCTCATACAAGGTGGATGCCTTGGGTTTTGTGTCTCTTTAGCCACATCTAGTAGCTTATGTAAAAATTGATAGAAATTTTCTACTACTGATGAAATCGAACTGAAATCAAGAGATTATAATTTTCCTCTACTATTATGCGGAATGGAAGTCACAATTTAGAAACACATGCAATGACAGGAAACCATTAAAACACCAAAAGAACACAATGATTTATAGGGGAACCCAACTGGGAAAAACCCCTGTGATGCTTTTCGTTAATCAGATGAGAATGAGAAACTATTACAATGTCTTGCTACTGATTTCATTTCTCTGGCCAACACTTAGCCAATTCAAGGCACCAACTAGGTCCTATTTCCTTGCACAATCCTGGAGGAAATTAGCTCCTAAGAGATAAGAATTTTCTCCTATTTTCTTGCATAATTCCCATGGAATGATTCACTTTCTTAACTGCCAAGCTCATACACTCAACTAGTATACAATTGATAATTACAATGTCCCTTTTCCTCCACTCCAGCTAGGAAATTCGAATTCCATTCATGTCTGGGATATTTTTAGTTGATTGACTAGTTTAACAGAGAGATCATTGAGTTGACAACAATTATACTACTCAATTGACTCAACTAAGGACTTGGGCTCAGTTAACTGAGTCAAACTGAAAATAACTGAACTAGATTGCTAAATTTTAGCAATCACTACATGCACAACTCTACTTCTAGCCTATAACTTGAATTTACTGAGTAAAATAGTAGACAAAGCCTTGTCACACAAGTTATCTACAATCCAGGTCATCCTAGTGATGTGGAAAATTGAATTACTAAATTTGACTAAGGCACAAGTCAAATTTGGCCTTTCTTGCTACATTTTCTAACACTCCCTCTTAGCAAGAACTAGATTTGAACCACCTCTATCATGCACTTATGGAATTTTAATTTGCCTCTTGACAACGCATTTGTCAATATATCTGCATCCTTCTCCTCAGTTGGAATGTAATGTAGCATCATAATTCTCCTCCACACATAATTGCACAAGTGATGGTACCTAATATCAATGTGCTTGGACCTGTCATGAAATACTGGATTCTCAGAGAGTTCAATATAACTTCGATTATCATAATAAATCATCGTCGAATCCATCTCTTGACTAAAAATACCCACAAGTATTTTCCTCATCCATATGGCCTCACATGCTTCTTGAATTGCAACCATGTATTTAGTCTCTACTGAGATAAGTGCCACAAACCTCTGTTTCCTTTTATACTGGGAAATAACTGTAGACCCAACACTGAAGATAGCACCTAAAGTACTTTTCCTGTTTGATGGACTCCATGCCAAAATTGCATCAATGAAGCCTTGGAGTTTCACTCCCTCTATCCTCTTGTACCATAACCCATACTTGGTTGTGCCTCTAAGGTACCTCAACACATGCTTTTCTGCCTTCCAATACAACTTGGTAGGATTCACCATGGATTGAATCAACTGATTAACTACATAACATATGTTAGGTCTTGCATTCACTAGATACATAAAGGATCCCAAAACCTGTCTATAGATGGTAGCATCTAATGCCTCTCCTAAAGAAGCACTCTCCTCCCTTTAGTTTGTAGCTAGAGGTGTGTCCATATGCTTGCAGTTCTCCATGTGAAATCTTTGAAGTATTTCAGAGGCATACTTCCCTCGACTCACAAAAAGCTCACCATCACCCTGCCTTACTTCCAACCCAAGGAAGTAATGCATCAAGCCCATGTCCTTCATCTTAAATTATTTTGCAAGGTCCTCTTTGCAAGAGAGGATCAACTTTTCGTCCCCTGTAAGTATCAAGTCATCAACATACAAAACCAAGATAAGAAACTTGCCATCTACCACAACGTGATAGAGGTTGGCATCTACTTCACTTTTGGTGAAGCCCAATCCACTGAGATATGTGTCGATCCAAGTGTAACATGATCAAGGCACCTACTTGAGACCATATAGCTCTCTCTTGAGTCTACACACATGTGTCTCCTTGTCATATTTCTCAAATCCCTCTGAATTATTTATGTAAATCTCTTCCTCAACAACACCATTAAAGAAGGCGGTCTTCACATCCATCTAATGAATCGTCCACCCCATATGCATAGCTAATGCTAGAATAGCTTCAATTGAGGAATATCTTACTACAGGTGCAAATGTTTCCTCATAGTGCATTCCCTCTACTCGAGAGAAGCATTTATCCACAAATCTGGACTTGTACTTATCGATTCTCCCATCATATGCATGCTTCAATTTGTAGATCCATATGGAACCAATCAATAACTTGTTCTCTGGTCTTGACACCACTTCCCATACACTTTTATTCATGATGGAGTCATACTTCTCCACCATGGCATCAACCCACACTGGTTGAGAAACTGCTTTCTCAAATGAAGAAGGCATTGACTCAATGAGTTCTGTCATGAGAGACATATACCCAATGTACCTGTCCGGTGACCTCCTCTTCCTACATTGAGATGTAGGAGCTCCCACATGCTCCAATGAATCCTATACCAATATGTCAGCTTCTCTGGTTCTCTTCCTCCCCTCTCTAGAATATTTTGGTTGAGTGGGTGCCTCCACTTTTCATCCTATATGCTCCTCCAAAACCTCCTAAATCTCTCTTTGAGGCTCCTCTTTTGGAACTAAAATCTCCTCCTCTTGTGGGATAATCATCTCTCATTCTAGACACCATCTCAGCCTTATACCCATCAAATTTGACATCTCTCCTCACTACTGCCTCGAGTGAGGGAAAATACACCCTATATTTATGTGGTGTCTCTGTGTATCCTACAAAGACTCCCATCTCAGCTGTAGGTTCAAGTTTCTTCCTACTATCCTTGGAGACATGAAAATACATAATAGCTCCAAAAATTCTAAAATGAGATACATCTAGCTTCCTCCCAGAGAAATATTCTTCGGCTATGATCACACAAAGTATTCTATGAGGGCTCCCATTCTCCAAATAAATTGTTGTGTTGCAAGCTTCTTACCATAGATGTAATGGTATCCCTTGATCATGCAACATGGCTCTTTCTGATCCCACTATGCTTCTGTTCTTCCTTTCAACCACCCCATTTTATTGTGGGTTATGGGGTTCTACTAATTCTCTTCTAATACCCTCTTTGGCACAAAATTCCTTGAAGGTGTTAGATACATATTCTCCTCCATTATCACTTCTTAGGGCTTTCAATTTTTGACTAGTCTTCTTTTCAACCAATGCTTTGAATTCAACAAATTTTGAGAAAAATTCATCCTTTTCCACATGAAGAAGATCCAACATTTTATAAAAAAGTCATCAACAAAAATCACATAATACCTATGTTTTACTGTAGAGGCTATAGAAAAAAGTTGACATATATAAGAGTGGACTCACTCCAATATTTCTCTAGATCTAGTATCTCATCCCTAGAAGGTAGATTTGACATATTTCCCCAATGTGAATCCCTTGCAGACATCATGTTGGTCAAGAGTGCATTTTGGGAGACCAATGGTAATATGCTGCATGATTTTTAAGGTCCCATGGTGAAAGTGTCCCATGTGCCTATGCCAGATTTCTCCAACATCTTGACTCTGCACTTCTCCTACCTTAGTACTCAGTGCAACAAAAGCTTCCACTTCAAGTTTGTAGAATTTCTTCACTCCAAATATAATATTTTTCACTTGCATGGTAGCTACATGTATTACAAAGGCTCTCCCTTTACTGAAAACAACATCATAACCATAATCCTCCAATACAACTACAAAGATCAGGTTCTTCTTCACCCCAGGTACATACATGACACATTTCAGATGAATATGGGAGCCTGAATCCCTCTTAAAGGTTACAGTACCAATTCCTTTGGTACTATACTGCCCATCATCCCCAAGTTCTATGTGCACCTGGAGATATTTCTCCTATAGGATACTAAAGAGTTCTTTGCATCTATCATACAGAACGAGGCACCTGAATCTACTTACCACACACTCCCCATTACAGTGCTCACCATGCATGTAATCAAGGTGAAGTCTAACTCGAATTGTGAGGAAAGTGCTTCACCTCCTGCTCCTCTTAAAGGCTTCTTGTTTTACTTCTTGTGCAAACACTTTGTTTCATAGTGCCCGAATTCATGGCAGTGAAAATGATTTATCTTGCTTAAGTTCTTCTTTCCATTGTTCTATCTAGTCTCTGGTTTGCTTTGGGCATTCTTTCCCTTGCATTTCTTGCCCTTCCAAACCAAGGAAAAATTTTCTTCCTCCTCCAATTTGGATGTTACTCCATCCCTAGTGGTCCACTGAATTTCTTCCTACACTAGATCGGACCATAGTCTCTCCCAATTTGGAAATTTGTCCCTTCCATTTACAGATTCTTGGTAGTTGTGGCAGGATTTTAGAAGGTCTAGGAACCCTAGGCTCACTAGTTCTAAAGAGGGAATATTTTATCCAACTCCTCCAAGCTCATCTCAACACTGAGTGAACCTGAAGAGGTAATGTGAAATGGTTTCTCCTTTTTGCATGAGGATGTTTTTGAGCTTGCCCCTTAATGCTAATTTCCTGGCATCACTACCATTTTCGAATAGTGTAGAGAGGGTCTTCCACATAGAAAAGAGAGTATCATTACCATGTAAGTTCGATACTATGTGGTCTCTCACACCCTCTAGGATGATTCTCCTGAGTTTTGCAATATCCTTCTTCCAATGGGCTAACTATTGTGCATTTGATACTGTTGGATTTGGAATGCCCGTTTTGGTGTACTCCAACACACCGTTATCATCTAGCACTACTTCCATCCTGTCCTTCCAAGATATGAAATTCGAGGTTCCCTCAAGGGAATACTCCAATCTCAATATGTTGAAATACATTTTCCCGCATAGAAGAAAAATACTTCACTGAATCTATAGATCGAAATCTTTGAAGGAGAAGATCTATTGGCTAGTTTCTAGTGTGGTTTTTGCTCTGATACCATGTAGAAATTAATAGAAATTTTCTATTACTGATGAAATCGAACTTAAATTAAGAGATTATAAATTTCCTCTACTATTCCACAGAATGGAAATCACAATTTAGAAACACATGCAATGAAATGAAAGCATTAAAACACCACAAGAGCATAATTATTTGCAGGGGACCCAACTGGGAAAACCCCTCCATTACTTTTCATTAATCAAATGAGAGTGAGAAACTATTACAATGTCTTGTTTCAATCCTAAAGCACACCATGCACTATAAACCTATTCTTTTGCTAATTGTCCTACTTTGGCCAACACTTAAACAATTCAAGGCCCCAGATAACTCCCATTTTCTTGTGCAATCCTGGAGGAAATTAGCTCCTAAAAGACAGGATTTTTCCCGTATTTTATTGCAAAACTATAAAGGAATGATTCATTTACTTAACTGCCAAGTTTTTCCACTCAAATAGTATACACTTGATAATTACAATGTGCCTTTTCCTCCACTCCATCTAGGTAATTCGAATTCCATGCATGTTTGTGTTGAAATATGTAACTAGGTTCGGTCTTGATAATGACATATGTAATCATGATTTTATGTATTTAATGTAAAGAGAAAAATAAATTTATTATTTTTATTCTTTAGGCATGGGTTTCATGCTCAAGGAAAAATTATTTTTAGGTCAAGCAGCCATTGAGTGCTTCTAGGGCTTGTTATTGAGTTTACAAGTCAATTGAGTCATTATCATGTATGAAAGACCCTTTTGGATATGTTACATATTGTAAAGGAAATTTTATTTGAGTGAAAATAAATTCAAAAGACGCTTCAAGACCTCGTCATGATGAAAAGATCAAGTCGACCTTGTCAAGTGGACAAGTTACCCTAAAAGAAGCAATTAAACCTAGTAAGAGACCTATATATAAGGGCGACTTCGACTTCTCCTAAGCCACTCACTCACCTCACATAAGTTCGATCAAGAAAGGAGAAAAGGTGAGAAGAAGAGAAGGATAATAAGGAGAAGAGAAGAATGAGTTCTTTTGCACTGATTTTGGGCCATTACTCTTCACACGTATGAAGGAATCAAGGCACTTATTGCAGAATCAACGACTGAGTTACAATAGTCGAGTTAGGGCATCAAGAAGTATAGTTTTCAAGATAAGTTCTCTAGGAGAGAGAATAACCTAAAGTGAAGAAGAAAGGAGGAAGAATCTACCATAATATTATCACATGAAAAATCTAGGGTTTCTATAGAAGAATCCACTCGAGGTTGAAATTGCAAAAGAATCTGTTGGGAGGTCAAAGTTGCAGAAGCTTTTGCGAGGGGGTTGAAGTTGTAGAAGAATTTGATGGAGGTTAAAATTGCAGAAGTTTCTGAGGAATTTTTGGAAGGAAAGCTCATCAAGAAGGAAATATTTTGCCTTGGTCTTGGAGGGTCTTGGTCAAGGGTCAAAGGTCTTGGAATTCGTCAATTGAAGTTCTATGAGAAGAGAAGAATTCTGGTGGGTTTTCCTCTTAATTGGAGAGGTTTTGGCCTTGGATGATATTCTATATAGTGTGTCCTCTTGTCTCATTGTTCTTTATGGTTTGGTAGCTGTTTCATGATAAGAACACAATAATAACCAAGTTGAAGAAGAGTATAATAAAGATAAGTAAAAGGATATCATAAGCAGTTATCAAAGTAAGAGAAATCACCTAATCCATCCGCCCTAGATCTTTCAATAGTATGGGATATTTTTAGCTAATTGATTAGTTTAACTAAGAGATCACTGAGTAAACAACAATTATACTACTCAATTGACCTTCAACTGACTCAATTAGGGACTTGAGCTCAGTGAAGTGAGTCAAACTGAAAATAACTAAACTAGATTGCTAAATTTTAGCAATCACTACATGCGCAACTCTAATTCTAGCCTACAATTTGAATTTACTGAGTAAACTTGTAGAAAAGGCCTTGTCACACAGGTTAACTACAATCCAAGTCTCGTTGATGTGAAAAATAGAATTACTAAATTTGACTAAGGCACAAGTCAAATTTAGCCTTTCTTGCCACAATTGATAACAACTTAAGACAAAGTGGCCCTTTTCTTTTACAAATTATATTTCTCTAGCACCATTTGTTGAGGTGTTTTTCAAGGCTTTCTCAAATATAAAACAAATTTCAACCATTCTACAAGGATTTGTGAAACCCTAACCTAGGGTTTTAAGAAAACAAGGCGATATCTAAACATACAAACCTTAGTTTCACTTATGGTTGTTTTTTTATTGTATATTCATCTTAATTAGAAGTGTTTTCAGTCTCCCAAAGTGCTAGAAAGCGTTATAGTTTGATTGAGAGAAAATTTAATGTTGACCCTATGGGGATTAGCCCTTGAATTTATGAATTTTTTTTAAATTTAGGAACTTTGCATTACATAAAATGAGGATTACATAGACCAATTATTATTATTATTATTTGTTTTTTCTACGATTGGTTATGCAATTTTCTATCTCATTTGGGGTTATGAAATTTTTATTTTAGATTGTTGTACATTGATAGTTAAATGCATAAATATGTCTTTGGGACATTATTTAACTCATATTTGATAGCCCTAGAAATAAAACGAATGAATACATGATCTGAATGTGTTTCCACACGCCAAAGTAGCCTGAAAGTGACTTCAACCTTGTGTTTTATGCATACCTTCATCATTTATAGGTGTTGGAAGTGTAGGGAAACAAAAATATTGTCCTCCTTTTGGTCATACAATCCACATGAATTCAAAGAAACTATTTCACATGGTGTAAGAACCCTTACCTTAGTTTGTGACATTAAATGTAGTATATATTTAAGGTATTTCACGCTTTCCCAAGTGTTGGTTTTTATTTTCCGTGTTTTTCATTTATATATCAGATTTAACACTTGTCTTTGGTTAAATATTAGCCTTAATCATATCTAGGGTTTCTAGGCACTGGTATACTAACTTGTTGGTGAATTAATCTAGGTACTGGGATACCCCTTATGACATTGTGAGAGGGATTAAAGTGAGATGAGATTGTGCCGAAATGAAAATGGGAAAATATATTGTGTGCTTATTTCTCAGAACCTTGACCGAATCTTGCCAATTACATTTTTTGGCATCATCACTAGGGATAAGGTCAAATATTGAGACACTCAAATGGCATTTTCGTGGTGAATTTTGTTTTTGTATTGTATCTTGGTGAGATTTGTGCAACTAACATGACAAGTCCCATATGGAAACTCCAAAACAGCAAAAAACAACAAAGAGGTACTCTACAAGAAGAAACCCCCAACCCAGTTTATTCGTGTCCTGAAGCCCAAACTCATCTATCAAAGAAGAAAGTACAAAACAATCTTGGGGTAGAAAAGAATAGATCAAGCTTTGAAGCTTTAAGTGATATAATAAGACTATTTGAAAGTTATTTACTTGATCAAGATATCATTAGGAGAATTTTGAGGTATACAATGGGCCTCATAAGGAAAATAATAACAGAATAGTTAAAATAATAAAATGAAAGAGATGATTTTTTAAGGAAAATAAAGAAACCTATTTTGTCTATTGTATTTTTGGCTGATCTCCTTATATATTTACTCAAATGTCAAGTGTAGGCACCTATTGGATGTAGAACTAAATTCCACATCTAATGAGTATCCACTTTACATATTTTGAGTAGGCTCACACCAAAACAAATGAAAATATATAAAGAAACATGTTTTTGAAAATGTGGAATTTAATTTTGCATCCAATGAGTGTCCACTCTACATACTTTTGAGTAGACCCATAAAGGGAAAATTTGAAAATACATGCAAAAAATAAACTATTTTTTTCATGTATTTCAAAATTTCCCTTTGTGGGTCTACTCAAAAGTATGCAAGATGGACACTCATTGGATACAAAATTAAATTCCACATCCAATAGGAACATAAGGCTTGAAATTTGAGTAAACCTATAAATAGATAAGATGAAAATACAATTAAAAATAATAATTTTCTTCTTTTCCCTCCAAGAATATTTACCCATGGGGATGACACCATCATCTTCAATCTTATTGGTTCTTTTAAAGTTAATTTTGATTGTACATTTTTTTGTTTTGTTTTAAGGCCCATTTTTGACCTCAAAATTCCCTTAATGACTGGTTCCTTCATGGTTGACAAATAGATTCAAACTTTTTGATTTCACTTACATTGTAGGTCAACCTCATGACATGCTAGAATTGTTGAAATAAATGCCCACCTTTAGTGGGGATAATATTATTGGGGCTAGAGAACATTGGGGTGTGTTCATAGAACATATGACCACCCTGATAGTTTTTTCATATTGATGTCTAACTTAAATTTTTTTCTTTATCATTAATGAAGGATGTTAAGAAATGGTTCTTAAGTTTGCTTGATAGTAGCATTGATTAATTTTATGTTTGTTGTGATACTTTATTTAATATATGGGATGAGAAAAAAGACAATCATTTCCTTTCGAATGATTTGAGTAATATTAAAGGAACTAAGAATGAATCCATTGATAAATTTAATGCAATATTTGAAAAGGTTGTGTAGGTATCCACAAACTCATAAGCCTACTCCAAAATCCATCTTAATGTATTACATGAATGTATTCCAGGGTAACTTTAGCTTCTTCATGAATGAATCCAATTCTAACACCTTGACTAAAGTTAAAGAAAAACAAAGAACATGGATTAAAGATAGGTGTTCTCAGGAAGGCCACATCTTCTAGCATCTTCATGAGTGCAATTTTATCACAAGAAAAATGCTCCATCTTCAACACCTCCTCCATCTTCTCCAGATCCTCTATCAATCTTGGTTGACCAATTCAAATAAATAGACCTTACTATCACTAAGAATCAAACCTTTTTGTAGGAAAGGATCTTGTAGCTAGCGAATGGTCATACACAAAACATGTTTTTGTTGAGGAGTTTATTTTGAGGGCCATTCCCAAATCAAAGGCTTCCCATCTTGTTAGAACAAAAAAATATGGTGGAGCATCCAAATCCATACTTTTGCATAACTTATGATGATTTTCATGCCAAAAAAACTTGTGCCATTTATTGGGAGAGCAAAAGGTCAAACGATATAGGTTCCCTAGAGACATGCAACATAGTATTTGGAGAAAAATATGTGCACAAAAAAGGGAGTTGATGATATAAAGTGAACACGTTAGGAGTTGACAAGGCAACAAAGCCATTTGGTGAAATTCCTATGCTATAAGAGATCAACTTGGTGCACACTAATAGGTATAAGGGAATCACCTAAAATAGAAAGAAGACTGAGAGTTTAAGCCAATTGTAACCATAAACTCCTCTAAAAAGAGAAAATCGTTGGGGCCTCTCAGAGTGAAAGAATTAGAGAAATTTCAACATCTCCTTAGGATACTCTTTATATAGCAGGTTGGGTGAATAATGCAAAGGTGCCAATGCCCATAAAGGAATTATAAAAGTATCCAATGATCAAGAAATATATTGGGGAGCTAGTGGGAAACTGAAGGTATATATTCAATTACAAAAGAAGGGGAATATGCCCCTGTTATATTGAAAATGATGACTTGAAAAGGGGTCAATAATACGATGAATAAACCATTCTTCATCTCACTGATAGTGAAGAATTGTATATTACAAAATTCTAGGTTGGTTTTTGCAGCTATCGTGAATATGATGACCTTTGAAGTCATGAAGAAGTTGGGATTGAGGACTTCAAGGCTTGACAAAAAATGAAATCTCAAGAAGAGAAAATGTATGATGTCATCAAATATCTATAGGTTTATTTGGTGGCACATCTACACAAATGATTAATAATGGTAATTGTGTTAATTGATGTAATAGATTATTTGGGTATGATTTTATCAAAAAACGGGTAGCTAATTTCGGTGGCAACACTTAAATGGAATTTTCCTGTCACTATTCCCATTGGTGATGGATAGTTTGTGAATCTACATCGATAAAAATTGAGAATGAACCACATACAATACTAGAGGAATCCACATTAACAATTTATGTGTTTTAGTGATGGTTTTGGTTCAGATACAATGATAGATCCAGATGATTCCCTCATAAGGACACTAACTATATATGGAAGATGAAATTCGATAGATGAAGCTCCAAGATAGGCAATGGAGTCGATATTGTATTTACTTTTCCTAACCGAGGTAAACTCTATCATTATTATTTTTGTATGGCGTTTGAAGATACCAACAACATAGTTAAATTTGAAAATATTTTACTTGGTTTGGAATTAGCTAAAGAATTTGGTCTTAAATTTTTGAAGATTATTGGTGATGATGATCTAGTATGAAGGAAAATCTAATGAGATGCATGCGAGTAGCATTGGCTGTGATGGAAGCATTTGAGGCTTTGTATTTAGAAGCCTAACCAAGGTCCACAAATGAAAAGGTAGATGCATTTGTAATATTAGCTTCTACTTTGCAATAATGTAAGGAATTGATGGAATGAAATAAAGTAGAGATCATATATAAGCCATCAATTGTAGATAATATTATCCATTGGAATGTTTTTGAGGATGATGAAAAGAGTATAATAATTATCAAATAATTGCAGGAATTTTCGAAAAATGAAGTTGATTGGACATAAGAAGACATAGTTGTGTAGCTTAATTTTAGTCCTCCCTTGAGGATCTTCTCAATACAGATGACACATGTAAGGGAGGGATAAATACCATCAATCCAAATGATTACATAAAAATTGATTTTGGATCACAAGAATGTCCAAATATAATTAAAGTTTGAAAAAGTACAACAAATGAAGAAGGAAAGGCCATTGTGTTGTAGCGGCTAAAACCACCCTCCAAAATTTTGGCCTACACCCAATTTCGGAGCCTCCCTTGAGAGTTTCTCTTGATGATTGCACACACTTGGGTTCAATCTGTGAGCTCGTGTGAATCCTTGCATCCGCCTTTATTTTTCATTTCATTCAAGTTTCTGCATGCTGGTGTCTAAGTCATGCTTGCGACCATGTTCTGGTTATGCTCAAAGTCTTCGCTTCATATGTGCTTGTTGTTTTGGCTATGAAAGCATCTGTCGCAATCACACAGGGAGTCACACTCACTGTCATGCAAGTGTCGTCTTGATTAATGAATGATAATTCACGAATGTCACGCTTGTCACTTGCATCGTCAATTAGTCATGTTTAACATGTGTGTCTGTATGGCTTGAGTTGTTTCGTCGTCGAGTAATGTGAATGAGTGTTTGCATGATCACCTATGAATATTTCGACCGTTCACACACTTAGTCATGTTTGCTGAAGTTTTGACGACTAGAATCCCCTCTGATAGTCATACCGTCTCCCCGCCATCGATTGGATCAATTGTCAACCAGAACAATGCAGAAGTACTGTTTCCAGGAAAACTAGTGTCCATTCAGAGCTTCTAGTCCCACTAAGATGGGTAGCTAGCTTAGAAACAAACAATTCAAAGTTACTTGTGTTTTCTGTTGGACACCTATACCAATAGGTTTCATATTTCATGATTGGCAAATTCAAATGCCAAATATGTTCTGCTTTGCTGATTCAAAGATCCCATATTTCCAAGGAAAGACAAGGTGTGTACATGCCTTCATGTCTATTGAATTTTGATGGATGGTCCAAGAGTCTAATCTGGATCATGCCATGTTTCAATTTTTCTGTTTTAGAATAGAGAAAGAAATCTGTCCAAACTATTTAATCTTGGCAGATTAGTAGTTAGGCAGAGAAACTAAGGTTCCCAACTGCTTAATCTAGGGCCTTGGAAGAAATAAGGGTAGTACTAGATAGGAAATCAAAGGAAAAAGCCAATGGAAAAGAAAAGGCACATAAAGGGTCTGCAAGTCCAAGTGCACCCTCCAAGAAGAAACAAAAAAATGCTAGGCAAAGTAGTTGGGTAGGTAGATGGGGTTGCAGAAGTGGTGTTCCTTCCAAGCTGAATTTTGCTAATCAAATACAAGGAAAGCAACATAATGAAGCATGTCTAACTTCCCTTTTTTCCTGATTCATCACTCATTACTAACCTCCCTTCACAAGGTGTGTTTATAAGAGAGATTCAAGGTTTTATGTTGGTCCTTATTGCCTTGAGGAGCCACATTTCTTGTGTAAAGTTCTTTTCATTTTGATCTACTCTTTAAACTAAGTTACTTTCAAGAAAACTCAGTAATATCACTCCTCATTAACTTTCTCCCTCCATATTGACCTCTAACCTTTATTATCTAGCTCCCCATGTTTCCATTTCCCTACTATTATAACACCATGGTGTATAAACCCTAAGCATTCTATAAATATCCCCTCTTTGGCATTATAGCCATATGATTCACTACTAGGGAATTGAATTAACACCTGGTTAGCTCAAGAACCCAAGCCTTACCTTTTTTCCCCATCAGAACTCATTCTACCTATTAACCCTTCATTTTACCCTAAAAACCTTGGAAAAACCCTTTTGCACCCTCTAACCCGCTCAAAATGACAAAGAAACCGTGAAAACCCACTTTCTAGCTTTATCCTAAGTCTGATGCCTTTATGAGCTTTATACGCAGAAAAACCCATTTATCCAAAGTTCCGAGGCATATGCACTTTGCAAATAAAATTACACCAAAAAACCCATTTGTCCAAAGTTTCGGGGTTTTTATTGACCGTTGTAAAAATACATGGCAAATCATTGAAAATTCGGTAAATTTCCTAAGGGTCCCGCCGGCGCGAATACCATGGAATATATTATTTTAATCCCCGCCCGATGACCGTATCACCCGTGCAAGTCAATGGCCCGATAACCGTCCGATCCAGCCTTTTTCATCCGACGGCTCACGCTCATATCGGACTGGCCCCGACGTCCGGACGATATCGTCCGATATCTGTCAGTCGCTGACATCAGGCCGGGTCCACACATCGCCCCCAAGTTCCATCGGAGCCCCCTCTGACAGATTCCTTTCCATAGCAGAGGCTGCCCGATATTGCGCCACCTGTCTGTCGACGTCAGTGCCCCCTCACTGCCTGCGTCAGCACCACGACCGCGCGCCCTGTCCACCATAGCTCCACCTGTCTGCCACCTCACCGCCCCCGTGGACTAGTCATGGGTCGCCACGTCACTTGATGACGTCATGCTGATGTCATCCAACCCGGACCCACCTGGTGACGTCAGCCAAAAAAGGCGCGAATGACC
Organism: Pinus taeda; assembly: GCA_000404065.3. Classification (NCBI taxonomy): domain Eukaryota; kingdom Viridiplantae; phylum Streptophyta; class Pinopsida; order Pinales; family Pinaceae; genus Pinus; species Pinus taeda. The sequence goes on along the minus strand of APFE031447866.1, from coordinate 20,472 downwards.
CAAAAAAGCCATATTTTGTCTATTTTCGCGTTCTTTTTGCACTTTTGGTAAAAACGACTATTTCGCTCTCTGCATGCGTTTTACGACCATTTTTCACCAAATTGCTTAGAATCAACCAGGAGACCTCCGCGCGCCTACCCACCTGCATTGGTGACCCGGCCCATCGATTTACCAGGTATTTCTCCGTACAAGTCTTCTCCAAACCTGGTTTTTCTCTGTAATAACAAAAAAGCTCATTTAGATTACAGAAAACGCAAAATTCACCAGAAAATTACGTGAACCCAGCTCCCACTTGAAAAGTTAACGGTCGAAATTCATTAGCCGAGCCATTTGGACTGAATTTTCACTGAAAACCCGCATTTTCGTTCGCGCAGTCGTGAACTAAAACCCGGAACCTGCACTCAATTGTTGAGAAAGGTCTGTTAAAGACTAATATTTGCCTTCTCAAGTAACTGAAACAATATTTCAATTGCTGTAAACTTGCCCTGTTACCCTTCATTTTTCAATTTCACCTCTTTACTCAGTGCTCTTTACTATTGTTCAGTCCAAGGAACAACGGTTTATTCACAAAACAGAATTCAAGTAACCATGGAGACTCCAGTTGCACCAGTTGCCCTCAATGTTGCTCCCCTAAATGCCCCTCGGAGAGAGCTGGAGTGGCAGGATTTGGCAGACCTGGACTACCAAATCTCAGAGGACTCCTCATCAAAATGCAAGTTCCACCTTCACCTGCTGAATGAGCTTAAGGCCAAACATAAGGATGGGACAGAAATACTAGGCATTTGGGATTCCTTCCTCCCAATATTCAGGCTCCTCAGGTCAACCAATTCCCTGACCTGATTCATCTATGTGCTGTATGCATGACCCCTGCAAAGAGCTTGCTTGACCCTTCAGGCTCAGTGGTATTTCTACATACCCCTAGGCCATTAGAGAATGCTGCAGTTCAAGACCCAGAAGAAATTGGTCCCCTTGTCTCTATTGATTTGATCAACCAAGGGCTAGATGCTAACGATGCCAAATCATAAAGCTCAACCAATGTTCATTACAAACTCTGACACTGTGCTGTACCCTCCTATTTTTGATGGCTACCTCAATCAACTGGGTGTAGATCTTGCATACATGATCAGTTCCATCTTGGGGTACAAATCACTTGAATTTAATGATGAAACTGTACTAGTGATGATGACTATGTTTTCCCCTGGCAAGAGTCCAATCTATTATGATTATGCCACATACATATCAGATAAGATGCATGAGCATTTTTTGAATCTGTCAAGAGAGAAGGTGTTCAGATACACCTCCTACATTTACCACCTCATTCTATATTATCAACATGAGAAGTTCTCCTTCATTGTTAAGAAAACAGATGCACAAGGCAATCCAAGGTCAATAGTGTACTGGACCTCAGTGTTTCATAGCAGAACCTACTCTCCATATACCTACTATGAATTCATAGACCTCTTCATCCACTCAACCATGTCTTTATTCCTAAGCTCGCCTCCTCCAAGACTGACTGATGAGATGCAGAGAATCCTGCAGTTATCCAAGGTGTACATCATTGGGGATTGGTACTTTTACGAAAACTACACCGTAATAAGAATATATGGGTGTGAGTTACCCCCATACAGATTGCCCAAGTATGTGCCCATGAGACTATTTTCCCTTGAGTATTTCAGGCAATTTGGGAATGCTGATATGGTACACTTTGTAGGCAAGGGCAAGAAGGCACAACTAAAGGTGAAAAATGAATTGGGCCACCTTGTCTTGAACAAAAGGGAAGGCTGGAAAGAAGCTGATAGAAAGCTAGAATGCCTTGGCCTGAAGACCAGCTTCCTTTGGAAACCCTATGACCCTAATCATTCCATATCATTCAGAAGGCTCAAATATAAGCTCTCTAGCTATGACCATGTGAGTTTACCCCACATTGAAAAATTTGCCAACCAACCAAAATGGAAAAGGGGCACACTGGAGGAACTGGTCACACAAGAAGAACTGAATGAAAGAGCTAGAAGGCATCTTCTGAAATAGGCTGACTTGGAATCTCCTCCACATGTATTCGCTTTGCCAAAGCCTCACGTAGGAGCAGCTGCCTCATCATCTACAGCACATCAAGAGGCAGTCCAAACAACAAGCCAAGCTCAGAGCAAAGGCAAGGAGAAGGACATGGAAGACCAACAGGTACAGCAGGGACAGGTTCAGCCACCCCAACAGGTACAGCAGCAAAAGGAGCGATAGGTATAGGGGGAACAGACAGTAGAGGCCCCAATGGCCACACAGCAGCAGCCAGCACAAATGGCACCCCCAAGGCAAGATTCAAGGATTGACTCCTCCGTCCTCCAAACCCCTCAAAGGGAGGATGTGAACAGAAAGAGAGACAGAGAGACTCCCCTTACAGCATCACCAACTCAAGGGGAGAAGAGGCAAAAACTAAATCCCTTCTCTGAAGAAGAAATGCCAATGGGGCAGACTTCAGGAACAGGCCTGCCCAGCCTGGAGGCCTCAGCCAGCTCCTTCCAACAAGAGCAAGACAGGGCAGCAGTAGGAGAAGTTAGCTCCTCAGGACAAAGGAGGGAAGGTGAGAAAAGCATTAAGCAGCAGTTTAAGGATATCAAAATCAGAAATGAACCTTTAAAACTGCAATTATATAATCACCTATTGAAAATGGCCCCTACGAACCAGCAAAGGCTCATGTCTGCATATGATGCACATGAAGGAAAAATGATCATCAACCATTTTACACCAACAGTGCAGCAACCACAGTCAGCTACAGATTATATCAGGACCAACCTGGAGGTCCTGTCCAAAGACATCCACCCAATGGATCAAATAGAATTGCACAAACAAACGGGTGAGATGGTCTATGCCACATTGGCAGACAAAACCCTGGTGAACTATAGGCTACAAAATAGCCTGAATAACACCGCTGCACAACTTGAGTTGGAAAGGGCTTCCTCTCAAGCTAAAGAAAATAGGATCAAAGCTCTGGAGGAAATCATAATAGAGCTTGGACATGATCCTAAAGATGTCAAGGCAGTGCAAGAAATTCTGAAGCTTACGGATGCTGATATGGCAGCATTAAGAAAGAGGTTAAAAATCCCAGCAACTCTTCATCCTCAAACAGAAGAGGTTGCCCAGCTCAGGCAAGAGAAGGATGCAGCTGCTATGCTGATGACATTATACAAAGAGCTCATCCATACTCAAGAAAAGCTGCAGGAATCAGAGGATACCTTGTAGGCAGCATTACAGCAAAAGGAGGTAGGGCAAACCTCACAACCTCCTCCACAAACAATAAATCTTGAGGAAATCCCTCAAACCAATGCCCCTCTCAGCCAGCAGGTACAACAGGCAGCACCATCCACCTCAGCACCAACAACAGAGCAGGTTGAAAGCCTTGATATGCAAAAGCCGAGGAATGAAATTCAAGTCTTGGAGTCTCAGATGTCAGAGCTAAATGAAGCCAAGGACAGTCTGGCAAAAATAAATGAGAAATATGACAAGTCCAAGCAGAATGTGGCTGAAAGAGAGAGGGAGGTAAAGGCCCTCAAGAAAAGGATAACTGAGCTAGAAAAAGAGCTCACCCTAGACAAGGTCACATCTGAGCTCAAAAGGGTCGTGTGGGGCAATATTGGCCAGTCTATCACAGATCAGTGGGAGTATATTGAGGCATCCATGAGCAAATAACGCTCATTGGAAAAGCACACAGAGAGATACAACGGGCAAGGGAATCTCTAGGCAGTATGCCTGAGATTGCCACTAGAATGATAAATGTGCTAAACTACAGAACAAGCTCCCAGCTCATCAAAATGGGAATTGGAAACAGGACATAGACCATCTCACTGATAAAAAGGGTCCTGACATTGAGAAACCTGATTCAGACCCTGGAAAGAAGAACCCAGGATATGCAAGCAGAAATCAACAAATTTCAGAACAGGTTTATGGCATTGCAAAACAGGGGTCTGCCTAGCCTACTGGAGCCATCAGGAAAGTTCCTCTCACATGAGAAATATGCTAAGAGAGTGAACACTTTTGCAGGAAATCAGATTTCAGAGGCAGCTAGTTCATCAACAGAAACAGGACCAATAACAGGGCAGACCCTCTTCAACAGGGTAGAAAGTTTATTTTTTATTATGAATGAAATCACACATTTGTTTGATGAGCCTCCCCATTTTTACAAGTATACAGAGGCCGATGAGACCATGGGGTCAATTTTGAGGCATCAATTTCCTACACCGGATGTGTGGGAAAATTTGATACAATTACTGTTAAATCAAAGTCAGTAATTATGTTATTACTTTTTGAAAATATTTAAATTTTTATACACAGGAAGATAAAGACACATCAGCAGGTATGCAGAAAGAGGCTGAGCCAACTCGGCACAAGTATTCGGCCACCACAGCAGCACTAGCAGTCACAAGTGACAGGGCCGAGAAGCTAGAGGAAGACACAGCTGCACAGAAACGTCATTCAGCAGTTATAACAAAGCGCTCAACCGACTTCGTGAGCTCCAAAGGTCAAATTGTTCTGACGGGAGTTAAGAGCCTTTAATGTTTCACTAAAGATTGTAATAACTTTCTATCTGCAATTTCTGTACGAGTTAAAGAAGATATTTTCCCTCTCAGATGACTCAATGCCTGAGATATTTTTGTATAAGACTTCTATATATTCCCCCTCGCATTACTTAGCAGGGGTTGGACATTGGATGTAAGAAATCTTTCATATCTATTCTGCTCCTCTTCTACTGTAATTCTCAGAGAAATAATACAAAGGATGATGGAATTTCCAAAGCTCTATGTCTCTTGATGTTTTGCTGGTGTTTAGTTGAATGTTGCAGGATTCCTGCGTATCTCATGACTCAATAAGTTTCTCTTGTAACTCTTTGTTATGTTTTTGTTATCTTTCATATATCTTTCATGTTTCCCATGTTTAAACAGTTAATAGCTAGGAAAAAGAATAGTTCCAGGACTTAATCACTGATTACACTGAACTCAATCTAAGCTATTTTGAATGTCTTTTCTTCAGTTATGGTAATGAAAGCGTAATTCTTAATTGCTACCTTTCACACTATATCATCACAGTGATTTATTATTTCAGGAATTCAAGTTTTGCTCCTGAGGAATACATCCCTTTCTCACATCCCAGCCTAGTGAAAAATTCTTAATTACTTTTCACTGGTTGTTCACACTCCATAATCACAATTTAAAATTTGTTTCATGAAGTATCTGAATGGCCCTGTAACTCCAGCTGCATCAAACTCAGGATTTCAAGAAACCAGTAGCCACAGACTCCATTGCCCAATGGACTAATTTTACCTGCAGAAACTACACTTCAAAGTTTCAGAAGACATCCTCCCAACCAAACATAAACCAAAACTTAACTTCATAACTAGCCTAAAATTTCTATAGAACAGAGACAAACCTTAAAGAGAGAGCCCTCTCTGATTACAGTTGGGCTAGAAGCTGTAATCCAAAGATTGGTTAGTGGTTACCCCGACCGTATTCCCTTGGGAGTCAAAGGGAACAACCTGGGTGTTAACATAAATGGTGACTCCGCTGGGGAACTCTTCAGGATTTGGAAAATATTGTATTTCTGCTAAAAATTACACTTGAAATTTGAATATCAGTCAAGAAGCCTTCAAACCTGTCTCTGTACCAACACTTACAGCCTCAAGGAAGAGTTGATTCAGGTAATCTTTATACTCATTTGGAGATACATAGAGCCTTTCAAAATCCTGTCCAGTCCTTGCTATATAAATGTTTCCAAAAACTCAAAAAGACTAGCTCAGAAGCTGGCTCCCAAAAAGAATCTTCGGTACACTAGGGCAAATCCTGACCCAAACCCTCCTACTGTCTTTGAAAATCCTAATACAATCTCTAAATTCATCAAGAAGTAGCAAGGGCCAGATAATCTTGCTAACCTCAGTCCAGAGGAAATTCACCCCAACCCCATCTCCACTCCAATAAAGGTCCTTTTTCGCTCCACCCCCAATTCCCCTAGTTCTCCATCCACATCTCAAAGTCCTCCTCCCACATCCTCATCCCCCACACATACTCCCTTGACCAACACTCTAAGTTCTGCCATACCTATTACCCCTGTGGTACCCATTGTTCCTTTTATCCCAGTTGTCCCTATCAATCCCCCAAACCTTGTAAATATGGCTATGAGATATGCACCTCTGCAATTACCTGCCAATCCTGTAGCTCTACCTCAGGATTACCAAGCCAAAATCTCATATTTTGACTCCACCGGCCCTTACTCTGCTATTCAGCATGCCAAGAGAATGCAGGATCATTTTGAGAACTATGAGATAGATGATGAGAGTGTGAGGATAAGAATTTTTGTCCAAAGCTTAACAGGTGATGTCCGAACTTGGTTCAAGTCACTTCCTGCAAATACCATCACAACCCTCGATGAGCTTTACCAAGCCTTCACCAACAGATGGGAGAAGAAGAAAGACCCCTTACATATACTTGGTGAATATGACATGATTAAGAGAGGTCCTCAAGAGACAGTTTTGGAGTACTGTGCTAGGTTCAATAATGTATACAATGCAATACCCCAAAACTTAAGACCTCCTCCTGATTTGGCCTTTTACAAATTCCCTGATGGATTTGACCCTGATAAGGCTTATCAATTGAAAGAAAGAGCCCCTCAAACCCTTGAAGAAGCACAAAAGGTTGCTATCACAGTTGAGGCAAACCTAATTGCTAAAAGGAACAGGGCTAGATTAGAAAAAAGAGTTGCCTTTAAAGAGGAATCCTCAGCCTTTGACCAGAAATTGGATGCAATAATATCTGGTATGAAGAGGTTGGGTGACAGAGTGGAATCTGTGGAAAGAAAGTCATCATGGGAAGCACCACCGAACAACTCTAACAGGAATCCAAACTTTAGGAGAAATCAAAACCCAAATGTGGGCAAGACCGATCCAGAAATAAGACCTCCATTTCAGGAAAACTATGCTGAAACATCCACTTCAGATGAACAAGTGGATGATACCCATATCCCCCTAATGGGCCTTGATGATGAGCACCAAGTCTTCCTAAGTCAAGAAGATCATGAGGATGAAGACAGTAAACAATTCCAAACCAAGTCAGGTGATTCATTTGACTTCAAACAAGGCTATGACACAGATGTTTATGAAGTTCATAAACAATACAAACTAAGAACTAGGACTGTAAACATAACACAGCCTGAAAAAACCAAGGATAGACTGCAGCCCAAGAGTTCCATAGTGACACAACCAATGAACACTACTGATTCACTCACAAAGGAAGTAACTATTGAAGAAGTTACTGAACAAACACAGAAGCCACTAGTTGCATCGTCTGTACAACCTAATCCAAGTAAAATGCCTCAAGAGGTGAATGAAAAACACAAGCCCCAAGATCAAGAAGAAACCTTGCTAAATAAAGAAAAGGTGGTCACCCACAACACTAAGGTCCAATTTGAAAAACCCTTTGACTTGGAAGCTGAAATTGGCAAACTGAGAATAGCTATTCCTCTTGCAAAGCTAGCCAAGCAGCCTCAAAATGATGTCTGAGCTCTTGCTACCTTCAGAAGTTCAGCCTCTTGATTTCGGGAATGAATAATCTTCAGACTCCCGGCAGACACACCAAAATGTTATCTCAAAATCAGACCCTGGAAGGCTGCAGACCAGGAAGACTTCAAGTAACTGTTTAAACCTACTTTAGCTGAGCTAGCCTCCTCAACCTGAGAGGGCTCTCTCTAGATGAGTTAATGATTTTGATTAAAGATTCAGATGGCTAACTCTAATAGAAACAACTCTGAGAAATATAAATGGTGGAAACACTTTTAATTACTATCCATTGGGCTTATGGAGTCAACACACCTCAATAAAACAATGAGCTCAACCTTACATGGAAGTCAGGGCATTCAGTATTTGAACATTCAGAACATAACTCATATAGGACCACACAATTTATAAATGTATACAGGAAGTCAGAGCACATTCAGTGAATTTTGAGTGATTATACATCCATAACACTGCAAGAATTAGGGAAAGGACAACATCACATATTCTGAACATAAAAAATCCATCATGAATCTTGAGAAGTAAAGTCAAATATGTATTACTGAAACTGAGTCTTACATAAGCCAAATACAAGCTTTTTTCATAAAATTTCCAACCCTTTGCTAATTCAACCTCTTTCTCTATATAAAGCATTTACAATTAGGATTCCATCATCCATGATCAAGAGAATTCGAATTTGTCATCAGTGACACCTATTCTAACCATAAAACAAACCATTAATTAGAACTAGCTGTTAACTAGGAGTGCTAGTGACCTAATACAACTAGGAGTGTAACTCCTTATCATGATTACAATAACCTTATCTAAGCATTTAAAGCATTATTTGACAACTTTCAACCTCAAGAAGTTGAATTTGATGAAGCCTCCCACGTGGTCATCTGATTGCTGAAGACAAACCCTAGAAATTAGGGAACATGTTTCCCTGTTTTTAGGTTTAGGATCCCTGAAAATGGCACGTGGGACAGAGCCTTTATCTCCTCAACCATGACACATTTTTCGAAACTGAAGGGATTTTTTGTATTCCAGGATGTCTAGAACAAAAACCTCTCTTGGTTTTTTAAAATACTTCTCCAGCTTTCCAGAATCGATCCTTGATTTTCGTAGAAACTAGGAGACTGTCCCTTGCTCTGTTCTGGCTGAAAAATGGGTCTTTGGACAGAGCTCATAACTTTTCACAACAAACGTATTTAGAAAAACTGAAGGAGGCTTTTGTGAACCAATCCATCTTGAACAAAAACCTCTCTTGGTTCTTTAAACAACCTTCCCTACATCCCATAATGTGTCTTTGAAAAAGAGGTGTAAAACAGAGAAATATGCATGTGAAAAACTACACCTACAGCAGTTTCGTAGCGCAACTTTGGTCCATCATTTCTCCCAGATAATAATGAATTTGAAGAAAGTGGAAGAGGTTTTTGTACTTCGGTATCTTAGGAATGAAAAACTCTTTCACTTTTCAGAGATGAGTTTTCAACTGCTCAGAACCTCTTCTGGAAGTTGACTAGTAAAAACAGTGTTTTCTGCTAAAACAGGCTGCTACAGGGGTTTTGTAGCGCAAAATAGGATTTTTACACTGTCTGCGCTACGAAAACATGGATGGACGTGAGAATCTAACCCTATGACTTAGACTCTAAAACATAAAAATGACTTGAAAATGACTTGACCATGACTTGACCATGACTGATACAAGAATTGAGAAACCATGTAAGTTGTCCAAATTTTTTAAGGAAGTTTTACAGTGATAACACAACGACTGCACCCCTCCATTAATGGTTGTGGTACGTGTTGTTGGGAATGATTGGGTCCGTGCCCCAAGGGCCGACCCGCCACCTACTTTATACATAATGATGTCGGGTTGTGGGGTGGAGGGGTCATGGCCACCCACCCCATTTGTTGCTTCATCCTGTGGGAGGGGCTGGGGGTCGTGGCCTACCCCTCCACCAATTATTATGTGTTGCAGATAAGGGGTGGTGGGGTTGGTGGCCCGCCACCCTTTTTATATATATATATTTTTATATTAAAACAAAGTGTGCAAGTTTGAAAATTCAGTTTTGGACCAAAGGATTCATTTAAAAGAGGCAACAATTTTGCCGAGAATCTGGCCGGAGTTGGCTGGATTCAGTCCACCGAAAAAAGTCAAAATTGCACCTTCATTAATCTTGCCCAGTCATTAAAATTCAACCCAAATTTCACTACCTCTATCTTCTTCATCTAGACTTGGATTGAAGTGTAATTTGCATCATTGGAATTAGGGCAATGAGAACTTCGATTTGATGTCAAGTTAATCGCCTTTCCACCACTTTGATTTTTGAGCTTTTCCCATGCCACTGTGTCTGAAGATCCACTTGGATCACCTCTAGCAAAGATTCTAGATAGCAGCCCGATGGATAAAGTGTGGTGGCTTAAGATCCCCTCCGATGACAAATTCTTCTTCTTCTAGATTTGAGAATGTTCAACATGCAAGCAAGAACAATTAAGTGATAAGCATGAATACAAAAAGGATACATTGAGATGTACAATGATGATTTATGATGATGAGGCACTTGAGATTGACATCTCACGATTACTACATGATAAAGATGATCTGTGATGATACATGATGAGACTTGAAGATTCCAAAATGGCATATTGTTCGATGGACATATATTGGCAGGTGGAATTCTCCCTAATTGAGAGGGAGTTTTAATTTTTGAAACTATGGTAAAATTCCACCCTGGGCAACTCAAATTACCAAGAAATGATTTCATTAGATTCCTCTTTTTGAGAGGACCAAAATTGCCTAATTATCACCCAATTTGGTCAAGTGGAAGTTGAGTTATGAATTATTTTATTCATACATGTATTATGGAATGAGTTGGCCATAACCACATGTGTAATTGCTTGGGATAGCCTTAACCCCAAGTAAACCCTCAAGAAATCCTATAAAAGGAAGCGACCTCAAGTTCATTTCAACTAACTTGATCAAGATTCTTATATTTTGTCTTGGCTCGCATAGGTATATTAGAAGAAGTTTGCACAAGGTCCGAAATCACAAGTGAAAGGTTCATTCCGAGTTTAGGTCTTCTAGATCTCGGTTGCTGGCATAGAACATAGGTTTTTAATCCTCAGTCACAGGCACAGAGTAGTCAAGAGAGTGACTCTAGCTCTTTGGTTGCTTAGAGACAGTTCAACGAGAGGGACTCTGGGTTCAGAGGCAGATCGGAAGGCGTCGGTACCAGTCGCTCAAACAAGATAGCCCCGGGAGTGACCCTGTCATCTTGGTCGCTCGCACAACTTGGCAAGGGTGTGACTTTGGTTTTTTGGGGCACTCACACAAGTTGAAAAGGGAGAAAATTTAGGTATTTTTAGTTTAGTTACAGAGTCACACAGATAAAGACCTTTTGGGAGAAACTCTGTAGTCACAGTCACTCGCATACTATATTCGTGAGAGTGACCCAAAAGTTTTAGTTGCTTGAAGACAATGTTGATGAGGGCGATCCAGTTCAAATCTGAGGTTTAACATCTTGGCTTTAGTTGACTTCAGTGATCTGGTATATTTGGGTTTCTCTCTATTGTTATACAGATCTATAGATTTGATTTGTTAGTTTCGGCTGCAATCATATGTATTTGGCTCATTGACAGTGACAACAGTTCTCAGTAGTGTTCATCACAGTGACAAAGATATACAATAGTTAACATCAATTTGTGACATTACGCTACAACCATTAGTATGAGGGTTCTGATTACTAGCATGATTAGATCTATTTCATAGATATCATTATCATTTTGCTACATAAATAAAAGTTATGGATCATTGTACTCTCTTTTTCTGCATCATTTGATGACGATGTAGGAAGACGAAGATTTGCAAGGTTTTTCCCCATATGGGTTTTTCCCTAGTCTTAAACGAATCCTAGTGTCTCTATGTGTGTGCATGCTTTCTTCTATTGTTCCTTTTATGTTCCATTTCATTGATGATGTTGGTCATGTTGTTTCTTTCTATGTAATTGCTTATGGTAATGTATTATGGTGTAAATCTAAATAATGCAATGATGATATTGGGTTAAATTAATGTATCAATGATGAAATGCAACTATCATAGCAAAGAACAATGTTGCCCTAAAAAATTAACATTTCCAACACACACTCGTTGGAGTTGCTACTAAGTGGTATGTCGATCAACCCAAAGTCACTCATTCAACTTTAGCAGCTGTTACAACAACTTTTCTTTCCTATTTCTAGCTACCTCTCTGTTATGATACTAGTACTAAACTTTTGACTTCTTTCTGTCAAACTTCTGCCACCCGCCTTTTAGACCATGTTCAGGAATGGCGTAGAAGGAGGAGCATCTGTAGAGCTCTTGAATTCGAAGACCAAATCTATATGGATTGGTTCCTTTGATCGTCGTTGGCCACCATTGTTAAATATTTCGCATCACACTTGCCCCAGTATGAGGAATATGCACTCCAAGTAGCCTTAAAATTTGATTTGATCTATGACTTGTCAGGTTATGTTTACACTGTCATCCCCGATCTTCCTCCGCTTGGTGCTCTAATGTACCAGAGGCATCTCATGCTAAAAAAGGCATAGTTGGAACCATTTCACACCCTCAACCATATGCTCCACCTTAGATGAGTTATGGTCCACCTTAGTGAGGGACCAGTTCCACTTACAATTATCGCTCTCCCAATCCTCCAATAGGCAACCCTTATCCAGGTCCCAACACACCATATTTGTTTCCCCATCCACATCAATAGATGCTAGGGCCAAATGTTGCACCACCTGTTTATCCCAATGCTACCCCATCTCCTTCTTATCAGTATGCACCACCTATCTCTCCAACCCCTCCAACACCAACGCCCTAGCCCCCCATGTATGCCCCCCCTCTTCCACAACAACCACCTCCTCCCTAAGGTCAAGTGTGTGCTCAACAGAGTGGACCCAATCCCTTAACCCCAAGAAAAGGAGAAAGGGGAAGGGTAATCAGAATCAACAACCATAAGGTAATCAAGGCAACCAGGGCCTCCACCCAATGCCCCTCAAGGTCCTCAACCTAATTCCATAACCAACAATAAGTGGTTAACCCAAGAAAAACAAGGTTCTTCATATGAACAAGCCTTGTGCCTGTTGTGACATATATGGTCATTATACCATGCGTGTCCTCGTTTACCTCAGATGCATGAAGCATGGGAAGCTCAAGTAGCTTCTTGAGGATCGAAACCCACTACTCTGCCTCCCCCTCCTACTTCATCTCTACCCGCAGTGCTTACCAATCCTTTCCCTAACCAAGGATACATAGCTACGCAACCTACACTAAGGTCAGGCAACTCAACTAGCTCCAACATCTAGTCACCATGACTATCAAATTATTATGATGAATTTTGATGAGGTTAATACCAAGCAAGTCAACCTTGAGACTCAATCGCACCAATATGACAAGCCATCCGCTAAGTTTATAACTAAGTCCCAACCCAAATTTTCCATGGAGCCTCTGTCGTCATCCAATGACACCTTACTAATCCCTTAGCCTAAGGTAGAGTTTATTCCTAAGATCCCTAAAGGTCCACTTCGTCGAAATTCTACTTCTGCCTAAGATGCCCATACACATAACTTAGTAGATGATTTGGCACAGTGTCCTGCTACCATGTCAATGCTGGAAGTCCTCTAGATGTGCCCATCCCAACGAAAAGATCTACTATCTAATTTGGGCACTGTGGGTCCTCAAGACGATAAGATGAATATCTTTCATGTTGACAAGTCAGAAAATCATCCCCTACCTTCATTAGTTACATTTCAAATACCAACCTCCATTAGGAACACCATTGTTTAGTGATGTATCATCGACGAAGGCGCCTGCACCTATGTGATGACTGCCAGTGTTTGGAAGCAACTTGGTTCCCCTGACCTATCCCCATCCACCATCACTCTTCGTGCATGGGATGATCATCCTTCATAGCCCCTTGGCTTATATTGCAACTGCCCAGTCATAGTTGCCGACAAGACTGTCTGTATTGACATTGAAGTCATCGATGCTCCCTTAGACTATAATATCCTTTTGCGTCATTGTTATACTTAATCCATGTCAGATGTCGCATCTGTGGTTCACCGTAAGATGTGATTTCCCCACAATGGAAAGATTGTCACCATCGATCAATTGATATCTGTTAGGCTATTCCGACACATAGGAAATAGTTAAGTTCAACTTGGTCTAGTATAGAGTTAGGTAAAGTGTGTTTCTTTACCGTTGTACATTTTGTAACTTACAATCCGACGGTCACGATATGTCATGATCCGACGGTTCATTCTCTCCTCGGTATTACCGACACTTGATCCGTGGCTTGACACTTGATTGGTCCATGAATTCTATTTAAAGCGCATGGAGGTTCATTTGTAGGTTAACCGTGCATGAGAGAAGCTTACGTAAATTTTCATTCTTTTATTAATAAATTGCCTGTAGTAGCCACGTTGGCGCAGGTCGTGGACTGTTTCCCTCTCTGAGGGTTTTAACCACGTCAAAATACTGGTGTATTGATCTGTGATCTATTTGTGAGCGGTGTCCTTTTGGTGTTCTGTCTGAGGAACTTACCGTGTAAATTCTTACATGGTATCAGAGCTATTTGAGGGCCGCGTCCGTTGGTGATCCAAATCTGAAGCCGGTAGAACTGCGTACGGCTATCGTTTCCTAGATCTACTGTTTCTGACTGCTTTCGGGCCGAGAGGACTGCTCTGTTGTGTTCGGAGCATCTGTTCCAGTGAGGAACCCCTTTCGTTTCACACGAAAAGGTTTCCGGTAGCCCTATCTGCGTCATTTTTAAGATCTGGAGGTATACAGTCTTTATTTGCAGTTTACTGTTATTTTCTCTCTGCTTATTTCGGTTTCAGTTTATTCAGTTTTTTTTTAACCGGATCTATACCTTTCATTTCTGCGTATGCTCTTTGCCCTGTGACTCTGTGCGATTTGGGCAAATCAGAAACAGAAAGGAAGGATTTTTTCTCATGCGTATGCTCTTTTCCCTGCACCTTAGTGTGATCTCGGAAAATCGGAAACATTGAGAAAAATATTTAGTTTTTCGGCTAAAGCTAACTTTGAGCCACAAGGTTCAATTTTTTTTAAATATTTAGTTTTTGAGTAAAGCTAACTTCGAGCAATAAGGTTCGTTTCCTTTGCATGTCCGTGTTGGGTTTTGTGTTTTGTGTTTTGTAGGGAAAAAGAGGTTTCTCAAGGCAAGCACGCAACCCAAAGCCCCCCCCCCTCTCTCTCTCAAATCTTTTGTATAGATCAATTGGTTCAAAGCTATTTTAAGAGAGTAGAGGTCTTGGGTTCAAATCTCCATTTTGTGGGGGCGTTTTTTTTTCATTCCCGCATATTCGCGCACTTTGCCGGCAACTTCAACAAACTTTTTTCAAAAAGCCATAACTTCTTCATCCGGAAGCCTTTTTCAGAGCCGTTTTATTTAAAACAGCCTAATTTTTCGAGATCTATCCATTGGAACACTTACTTTCAGCATTTTCAGGTTCAGTTTTTTAAAAAATGGAAAGTCCATGCCAAGTCATTCTTGACAGCACTAACTACTTCCAATGGGTAGCCTACATGGAAGATTACTTAGAAGTTAAAGTCTCTACAGATAGCCATGCGGCCCAGAGATAAACCAAAAGATGAAGACAGGTTGATAAATGGAGAAAATAGACAAGGATCAAGCACTTGTGAGTTGTAGGGATGTCTATTTCTCCTGATCTTAGATTCCATATTGCAGATCTTGATACTCCTCATGAAGCATTGGAACAAATCACTAAAGTTTTTGGGATTAAAATTGAAATTAGGGCCCATCAACTTGAAAATGAGTTGCTTACATTGGATCCTAATAATTTTTTTTGCATTGAAGATTTCTTGTCCAAATTCAAGACTCTTAGATATCTCTTGGAAGGTGTTAAAATTAAGAAGGAAGATAGTAACCTTATTTATTCCATCCTTACTAAGTTGGGACCAGCCTACTCTGTATTTGTTTCCACCTTCCATTCTACAAGGGAAGCTTTCATTTGTCAAGGAAAATACTACAAGGCCCCTTCCTTTGAATCTTTTTGTGATTCTTTAATAAGAGAACAAGAAAAACTCTTACACCTTGGTCTTCTTAATATTGGAAACTCTTCCAAGAAAGCATTAGCCACCCAGCAACAACCAAATTTAAAGAATCCTAAGAAGTCATATCCTAAAAAGAATGGTCCTAAACTAAACAAGGGTCGTAAGCAAAATCAGTCTCAAAATGAAAGATCATTTCAACAAAATGATAAGACCAATAAAAACAAATGGAAGAAGACTGATAGACATTGTAACTTTTGTAATTGAGATGGCCACTTAGAATCTAAATGCTTATAGAAGATGGAAGCCTTGGAAGCCGCAATGAAGAAACATAACATCTATGTGGAGCATTCTTCTACTTCAACTTCAACTTCATCTTCAGGAATGGCACTTTCTGCATGTCGTTGTCAATCATCTCAGTCTGGTTATGCATTAAATGTATCTTCTTCTTCTCATTCTCATGAGTGGCTCATTGATTCTGGAGCCTCTTATCACATGGCCAAAAACAAAGCCATGTTTTCTTCTTTACATGATTGTAACACCAAAAATATATATGTTGGTGATGATAGATCTCTTAATGTTGTAGGGACTGGAACTGTTCATCTAGACAATGGTCAGTTTAATGATGTATTATGTGTTCCAACCTTATCCAGCAACCTTCTATCTGTATATCAGATAACTGATTCAGGTGAAGGTAAAATTGTTGAATTTTCACCTCATGATGTTGTAATCAAGGATCTAAGAGATCCTAAACAGATTCTAGCTACTGGTATTGCTGATGATTCCACAAGGTTGTATAAGTTTCACAACTTTGGGTCATCAAATCTTCCCTCAGTATTTGTTGCTCATAATGATGAAGTGAGCAAACTTTGGCATGAGCGATTTGGTCACTTAAACTATCGCTCCCTTCAGCATCTATGTAAAGAAAATATGGTGACAGGTCTTCCTATGGTATCTTGCAGAGATGGTGTTTGTTCCGGATGTGTACTCGGAAAACATCATCGGGACAGTTTTGAAAAACGTGCCTCTTGGCACGCCTCAGCCGCTTTACAGCTTGTGCACAGTGATTTGTGTGGTCCACTTCTTGTTGCTTCATTCTCTGGCTGCAAGTATTTCTTAACTTTCATTGATGATTTCTCCAGACGCACTTGGGTATACTTCTTAAAACTCAAGAGCGAAGTATTTAAAACATTTTTGGCCTTCAAAGCCTTTGTTGAAAAACAATCTGGACATCAAATTCTTAAGCTAAGAACTGATAATGGTGGAGAATATGTTAAAAACACATTCATCAACTTTTGCACCGAAAATGGGATTCAAATGCAACATACTGTTCCATACACTCCACAACAAAATGGTGTAGCTGAAAGGAAAAATCGCACCTTAAAGGAAATGGCTAATTGTATGCTGCAATCTAAAGGATTCAGTCTTAGTTTTTGGGCCGAAGCAATTAATTGTGCAAATTATATAATAAATCGCACTCCTACTAAGGTTCTAAAGAATATCACTCCAGAAGAAGCTTGGAGTTCCATTAAACAGATGTAAGTCACTTTCGTATTTTTGGAAGTGAAGCATGGGCCCATATTCCAGATGAAAAGCATAAAGCTTTAGAACCTAAGAGTGAGAAATGTACTTTTGTTGGATATTCTGAAGATGTAAAAGTTTATAGACTTATTCCATTTAAGTCCAAAAATGTTATCATTAGAAGAGATGTAAAATTTGATGAAAATAAATCGGCCTGCGAGCTTAGTCCGGCGGATGTGCCACCTCTTCCTATCTCTTCTACTTTTGAAAACATTTCTTCTTCAGATGATGAAAGTGAGGATGACAATCCTCCCCCACCTCCTCAGGATCCTCAACTTCCAAGATGGGTCCGTGCTACTCGGGATGCAGCAGGTGATCTTGCCGGTGATCCTACAGATCAGCGACGTACACGTTCTCAGGTTGAAAGAGCCTCTTCTTTACTGGCTCAAGCTCCAGTAAATCATGATCCTGACACTTTTGCAGAAGCTTCAGGCCATCCACATTGGGAAGCAGCTATGAATGAAGAATATCATTCATTGTTGGCAAATGATACATGGGATCTTGTCCCTCTACCAAAGGGACGCAAACTTTTTAGATGTAAATGGGTTTACAGAACCAAGTAT